>CM035799.1:36002733-36025233 GCA_020466265.1 Siphamia tubifer | reverse complement strand
AGTTCAGACATACAAACACCAATTTGGCTGAAATTTGACTCAGTTGTCAGTCTCGCAGTTCTACACCCATTCAACATGCTACATTTCAAATAAGTCCCCTAAATATTTATACAAAAGTGTGCATTTCTGGCAGAATATTGCATCCTGCCCACGGTACGATGTCCTCCTCACCATTGGCTGTTGTAGATGGTTGCGCGGGGAGGCGGTCGCCAGGGGCAACAAAGGCCTTTGAGACTGCTTGCAGTTTTAATATGACTTTTTCCTGTATTTTAAAAGAGTTTTAAAATACGTTTTGAAATTTTCTGTTCTTTTTTGTATTTGTTAAACAGAACAGTCGACCCAGATATTTTTTTTTTCTTTTCACCAAAACACTTCCACCTTAAAAATCCCACATAATGCAAAAAATACATAAAGTCAGGGATTCTGTTAGCACTATAGGCTAATGCATAACCCAGTTTGGTAAAATATGTTCAGTGCAGATTTAGTCACTTCTTTGCTCACGAAAAATTTAATATAATTAATATGGATTAAAAATTATTTAATCATGATTAATCAAAATTAATCCAAAGCAACTGTATGATTAACCTCACTAAAAAGCTTAATTCATTATTATTATTATTATTATTGTTATTATTATTATTATTATTATTATTATTATTATTATTATTATTATTATTATTATTATTATTATTATTATTATTATTATTATTATTATTATTTTTATTTTTTTATTACTTGATTAAAGTTGTGTTTAATTGGTGTAAATAACTATATGCTATAGTCATTATACTCGACTGTACTGTAGGGGATTTGAGTATAACTTGTTTTTTGTTTTGTTTTTTCCAGGGGTTGAAAAGCTTCATATCCAGGACAGTGTTTGTGATGTTGGAGTTGGTAACGTACAGTTGGAAATGAAGGTGTATTTGCATTCTACTGCATTTATTTGTAATAATTGCACAATCCGTTTACACCGATTTTGTAAAAGTAGTTAAATTCAATTGAAATTTACTTGATGATCTTTTTTTTTTTTTTTAAATGTGTTATGATTTATTACCAAACATTTCTTTTCTTCTTTTTTGATTTTCTTTAAAAATGCAAGTAATTTTGCTTCTGTATTTTAAATGCTGGTTTATTGCTTATGGTTTTGTTGTGTTTGTCTGCTTTGCCTCGTCTTTATATGTACTTCGGTTCTTTATTAGTATTTTATTTACCACTTGTTCACTTTAGGATACTTCATAAAATATTTCATTTAATGGCAAAGGTTCAGTGTGTGATATTTAACTAAATCACTTTTGGTTTTTGGCAGTTTAATTCCCCCTCACAATCACTTACTTACTCTTCTTTTGTAAAGATGATGTGACCTTTGCTCCAAATGACTGTAATGAAAACACAGCAATTTCCATTTTAAGTGAATGATATTTTTCTATTTTTTTAACCTTCCTCTTGTGTCATGGTCGACACTGACCTACTTTTGGTTTTAAATGCATAAATGAAACCCAAAACTTTAGTTTATTGCATCAAGGCTTTTTGACTTTGTCTAGAATCTGTATTTCAACTGAATAATCTTTTTTTTTTGTCCAAAAATTCTGAAATACTCTGGTTGAATTTATGAACTTTGTCTTGTTAAAGTTGTTTTTGACATGGCTATAAAAAAAATAATATCATCAAAGGCAATTTTTACAGCCAGAACTGAAATCTGCCAACACACTCAGTACATGTACATACTCTTAGAGAAAATAATAATAATAATAATAATAATAATAATGATAATAATAATCTTTATTTATACAGCACCATTTCATACAAACACTATAGCCCAAAGTGCTTCACATTGATTAAAAATTAAAGTACAATTTTAAGACAGGGTGAAATAAAAAATATATTCTAATTCGAGTACACAAAATTATAAAATTACAAAAGTACAAGACAAACTGATTATAAAATTTCAAAAAATAAGAAATAAAATTACAAGAAAAGTACAAGATAAACTGATTATACATGCATTATAAAATTTCAATAAATAAGAATAAGAGTAAACTGCAATTTTATAAAATATATCATTTTAATAGAGTAAATCAGAAATACATTAAAATTTGATTACGCAACATAAAGAGTATAAAGAATGGTGTCACAGAATTGTGAAATGTAATTATTACCTTAAAAAAGACCCAAATATGAACCTTTAAAGACCCAAATGTTATGTTGTAATTTTACAACACTGGGCCTGTAGAGGTTAATCTTATGACTGTATTTTCTGGATGATACGCCGCTATTTTTTCATATGTTTTGAACCATTAGGTTTATACAAAGGTACAGTTATTCTGTGGATTTTTCTTCCACCACTAGGGGGCGCTCTAACCAGAATTAGAATCAAAACTACTAAGAAAAATCAATGCAAAGACGAATATGCTACTTATTCTTTAGCAGATAGAACATGGACGCCAAATTATCAACTGTTAATTATTTTCAAACCCTCACCCCTTCATCATGGAAGAAGTTTGTATGATGATTTTAAGTTGAAGGCTATCGATCTTGCTAAATCACAAATTGAAAACACTGGGGAAATTAAGATAAATATGGTAAATACTTATTTTTCTCTTGGTTCTGTTCCGGTTTAATTAGCAAACTTGCTTGTGTTGAGGTACAAACAACTACATTTACAGTTGAGAATCCTTCTGTACATGCAGTAAATATCTGATTTTTCAGCATAGATACCTACAGCTTATAAACCAGTGCAGATTGTATATTAATTTTTTTTTTTTTTTTTTTAATACAACAGATGTGGCTTATATACAGGTGCGGCTTATAGTCCAGAAAATATGGTAAAATCGAAGTTTTAAAAGTCACGTAAACGCCTTAATTGAAGTAACCAAGTCAACTAAGATTAACCAAGTCACATCATGTGGTTCTAATTGAGCTTCTTTGTGTTTGAATTTCCCCCTAATGGGACTAATAAAGGAATATCTTATCTCATGTAAACACTGCAAACCACTGCACTACTGACTGGCCTGGACACGCCCCCTTTAGGAAGTAACCATGACAGCACGTATGTTACTGGAATAAGGCTGAGGTTAAATCAAGAGTGTTTCCAGGAGGTGTCATGGCGGCATGTTGTTTGCATCGTTAGTTTCAATATGTGCCGTGTTTATATGGTGGCGCTGTCGTCCTATACTAGGAACTTCTATTTCTGGACAAATTAAGATGTTATTACCCTATAGGCATGCTCAAAGAAGATTTTAACAAAAATTATACTTAAAAACCCTCAGATATTTTGAAATCCAGGATTTTTCTAAATCCTGAGCTCATAAAATATTAATATGGTTCATTTTATTTCCATATTTTCAAGATCATATTTCAGAATAAGAGCTAGTTATTATAATTATCAAAACACTACATTCATTGTGAATAATAAAAATTCTTAGTTGAAATTGGAAAAGAATATATACACACACACATGTAAAGGTATTAAAACTATTATTTTCATGGATAAAGGAAAAAAAAGATAATTGTTTTTAGTGCATTTTACAGCTGATTTAAGACATGAGTCAAAACCGACCCGTTAACATAAAAGAATGAAACAGAAAGTTAACACAAGACAAAGGTTTAATTTGATTTAAATGCTTTATTTCGAACATGTGCAGAATGCAATAATAATAATAATAATAATAATAATAATAATAATAATAATAATAATAATAATACCAATGACATGTCCGAAAAGGAGTAGGATAAAGCAGAAACTTAATTAATTCTACCCCTTCTTCACTTCCCCATTAACCTGAATTCATCTTATAGCAATAGAGTGCATAGTACAAAAATGATGATAATAATAAAATAATAACAATAATAATAATAATAATAATAATTAATGATAATAATAATAAATAATTGAAGTACTAAACATATACCTATATACAAAAAAAACAAAACCGAACAAAAAACAACAACAAATGAGCAGATAGGAAAGTAGGTAACAAATAGAAATTAGTTTTTTATATTTATAATTTATCTGCATTTTGTTCTCATTTTTTAACCCCACAGAGGGGGAGTCAACATTACTTGAGATCAATGCATATTCCAGTCTTGCAGCCAAATACTCCAATATTTAGTGCATGTGTGTGACCATCACCGGTTCTCCTCGAAAAGTTAACTATAATTCTGCATTTTCAAACCTTTTTCTGTGGTCTATATAAAGTGTAAATGTTCTGATGGATCTGAATTAAACTCCACAGCTCCGTCTTCCACCTTATTTCTCATTAATGACACCAGAAAGGTGGTTTTGGTGACAGTGAGGTCCAATGAACATGACCTAATAATGACACCATTTATTTTAATTTATATCATACATTTATTTATTTTAAGTATATAAGGTATGTAATAAATACATGAGATAGCTACAGATAAAAACAGGACATTTGAATTTCTCTCACATGAGGCTGATGCAGCTTTGGGTTCCCCTGGTGTCTAAGCATTCACCGAGTTCACCTATAGGGGATTCCCACCCATGTGACCCCTCCTGGTGTGTCCGCCATTGTAACTGTCTACCCTCCCTCTCCCCTCATGTGAAAATTCCTAATTTAGTTGTAAATTATTCTTAAATCAGTTTTGATGTAACTGTGTTTAGTCAAATATTAGTTCAGCTTTAGTTTTTTTTTTTTGTTTCTTTTACAAATTTAGCCCTAGTTTATCCTTAATTGACAGCAATATACTTTAAAGACATCTATGCTAAATAGGTTTTCCATTTCAACAATGAAGTACTTTTGAAAATATATATTTTAGTACTTTTTAGGTATAATCCTAATGAGGTAATTGTCCACATTTCAGTAGTAGTTTGCTTTCACAGCAGTTCCAGGGTACCTTTCACTACTGACTAGACTGGATCAGGCTAATGCTAATGTTAGCTAGTACACACAAACATACTGGATCTCTTTGATAACCGAAAATGTATACATTTTACTCCAACGCCAAACTATATTTACAGAGAACTCATTTAATTGTAATTTACCTGATCCAAAATGAAGACTGCAAAGCCACATGTGATGCGTTAAAACACTGTCATTAGTATTTTGCTTGTTAATTACAAACAACCACTTGTTTTTCCATGTTGTTTTTTTGGGGATACGATATAAAAGCTATTCTCTTAGTTAGATCATGTTTTTGATTGCATCTGACTTTACGACTTGGTTTCTCGCCATTTACTAATGTTACTGGCGGTTCAGTAGTTAGCATTAGCACTGTCAAAATGGAGGCGCTCTATGACGTGACGACAAGTGGGAATCCCCGATAGTTAAAAACGGCCCTGTTTTCTACATGTTACCATATATACACTTAAGAAACTGCAGAAATTAGATCTAAAAACCTGCTACTCAGAAGTTTCCTTCAAACAAAGATCTGGAACTCTAATAGATAAACCTTGATAAAATACTTAATACACTATTGACATTAGATCCTATTGAATATCACACACTGGACCTAGAAGTGTTGGAGTGTGTTTTGTGAATGTATGTTTGGGTCAAACTGTGTGAATGGAAACTATGGAAACCATCATGTAAAACTTGACATTGTTGACATTGTGTGAAACATATTTTGTTAATAATTTGGATTCAATGCAATAAAGATGAAAACTGACTTTGTTACTACAGCAATGTTTCTTTTAACCTTTTATAATTCTGAGGTGATTTAGCTTAAAACTACTGAAAAATACTGCAGCTGTTCTTCAACTGTTTGGAGTACAGATAAAAGAATGGGCTTTTTGTAAAGGTTTGGACTAAAATACTCAATTTATTGTTTTTTAATAGATTAAAAATGGTACACTTAGAGGCACTAATACATTTAGGCCCTCCCCTAATTTCTTTCTTTCATTTGTCTGCATTTAGTAGGTATCGGTGATGTGCGGGATGACCCAAAATGAGCAGGTGCCTGTGGTCATCCGCAGTTGTGGATCATTGAATAATATTTTTAATGATACAGTGGTACCTCTAATTCATTCCAGAAGTGTTTTCGAAACCGTGAATAGAGTAAATTCAGTAAATAAATTCAGTAAATAAAATCAAATAGAGTTGATTTTACATGTTAGAGGCCTAATTCGTTCCCTCAAACCCTTTAAAAATTATAACAAATTTACACATTTTCTATGAAATATGTGTTAAAAGAAAATGTCGATTTGAGTTTCCTTTCGTGAATAGAATTTTCTTTCATATTGAGAGAGGTACCGCTGTATTTGGGTTTCAGTAGGTCCTTTGTCGTTTTAGAAAAACATAAAAATAACCTACAATTTTCTATTATCTATTATTGCCCTCTCCATACTACAATAGAGAAAGGGTTACAAATTATCAGTGTCAACCATAAACTAGTATTCTGGTCCAGTAATACCATTCTTACATGTTCATACATTGTAAATACTTAACTGTATTATGTTCACTGGAGTGTTATGAGGAAAATAATACCACATTTGTCTGGATCCATAAATGATTAATCAGATGATAGTTTTCTGAGCAACATTTTTCACATTCATCGTTAGTGTAAACCATCCTTTTGTGTATTTGGTGTTACTGTTGCAACTTATATTTTCAGAAAGATGAGTTTGTTCACTTTGATTTGATGTGAGACAAGTGCAGGTAGATTAATGTGGGAGCTGTATATGTAGGTATTATTAAAATAATGTCATTAATGTGGGAGCTGTATATATAGTTATTATTAAAATAATGTCATTAATGTGGGAGCTGTATATATAATTATTATTAAAATAATGTCATTAATGTGGGAGCTGTATATATAATTATTATTAAAATAATGTCATTAATGTGGGAGCTGTATATATAGTTATTATTAAAATAATGTCATTAATGTGGGAGCTGTATATATAGTTATTATTAAAATAATTTCATTAATGTGGGAGCTGTATATATAGTTATTATTAAAATAATGTCATTAATGTGGGAGCTGTATATATAGTTATTATTAAAATAATGCCATTAATGTGGGAGCTGTATATATAGTTATTAAAATAATGTCATTAATGTGGACCTGGACATAACGCTGGTAAGAGGTTAATAATTGAAATATCAATGTAATACATATGTATTTTTAAATCACATAGGACAGTTCACAAAAATGGAACAGACACGAGTTAAAAACACAGAGTTACATCAGTTTAATCTTCTCTAAAGCCAGAACTGTGTTAGTTTCTCCAGTCAGATTCCATGTTCACATTTTATTGTGACGGTGCCAAAGATTATTACGGAATTAAAATTCCACAGTGTGAAATCAGGTATGTGCTGTGGACAAAAGCAGCTTGTTCTGACTCAAGTATCTGTACGTTTTTGTCAGACTGAATCAATATTTCATCCTGGTCCTGTCGAAGGCAGCAGATGGATTTTGAGCAGGGATGCGTAGCAGATTGTGGCCTCCGAGACAAACAGGCCGAAGGCGGAAACTGACGGTGTGTTTACTGACGGGCGACTGTGAAGACACCACCAGCAGGATCTTATACAGCCATGCCACATCTACTAAAACAGCCTGGCCAATGAATGGGAGCCTTTTCTCACTTTTTCCTACTCTCCTGCAAATAAAAAAAAAAAGCTGCTGGAAGACTTCATCCTGGCTCACACTGTAAAAAAAAAAAAAAAAAAAATACTGTTTTTAACAGAAACAAACTGGCAGCTGTGGTTACCATGACGATGTTGTACAGAGCACATCCAACTAGAAACCTTTAACATGTAGAGTTAACATTTTAAATGTGTCGATTTAACATTTAAAACACGTACACTTAACTATTTAAATGTGTAGATTAAAATTTTTAAACATGAAATTTTAACATTTTAAATTCGTAGATTTAAAAATTTTTTAAATGGATTTATTTCAAATATGAATGTCAAAACAAAAAGTAAAAAAGAAATAAAAAAATACAGTAGAAAGAAATATACAAAAACAAACACACTTGAAATACGACACTTAAAATATGACACATAATAAAGGAGTGAGAAGAAGCATAGCTTACAAACTCCCACCCCTTCATCTTAGAAATTAATTACAATAATAATTTTCCAAATCCATACATATGGAAACACACATTCATACATATTTATACATACATACATGCACATATATACTGTGTGTATATATATATATATATATATATATATTGTGTGTATATATACATACGCACACACGTATACATACTTATACCCGCACTGTATAAATCCACTCAACACAGTAAAAAAAAAAAAAAGTTAAACCAATAATGATATTACTGACCTTACAGTACCTGGTCATCATAGTGATATTTTGACTTTAAAGTACCTGGTCGTCATAGTGATAGTACTGACTTCACAGTACCTGGTCGTCATAGTGATAGTACTGACTTCACAGTACCTGGTCATCATAGTGATAGTACTAACTTCACAGTACCTGGTCGTCATAGTGATAGTACTAACTTCACAGTACCTGGTCGTCATAGTGATAGTACTAACTTCACAGTACCTGGTCGTCATAGTGATAGTACTAACTTCACAGTACCTGGTCGTAATAATGGGGCAGTGCATTCCTTCCATGTCGTCTGTTCAGGAAATTGTTGATAAAATCATTATCATAAATAATACAGTGGACATGTTAAGTCCATATGTCCCTTCATGATCACTGAGGTCTGCATCCCAGGGACAGCTGATGGTCCCATGTGCACGGCTGTCCATGACAGGGGACAGAGCCTTCAGTGTCTATGCCCCACGTCTCTGGAATATTCTACCACAGGAACTGAGATCTGCATCTGACATTAAACCTTTCTCCAAACAAACCTGTTTACACTTGCCTTCAATTAAATTATGGGATTGTGGGATGGAGACCCTATTACTGTACATGTTGTTGTATTGTTGTGCTGTTGTTTCCCTGTCTTGTTTGCTCTGTCTCATCTGTCACTACTGGTATCTGTGTATTTGTATTGAATTATTTTGATTCTTTTTAATGTATTTTATTTATTCTCTTACTATTTTACTGAAGAAGCACTTTAGTTTTAAATGTGTTATACAAATAAAGTACTGACTTAGGCCCTGTCCCATTTCTCCCCCTAACCCTAAAATTTCCCCTAACCCTAGATTTTGTGCGTTCATGTGCAGGGGTAGGGTGTCCCATTACCTAGGGGAGCAAGCGGGAGTGCGATTTTGCCCTTAAAATCAACCCTCAAAATGTAGTGAGGTTGGTTGCGGACTTCGTTTTGAGTGGAAGATGAAATTACCCATGATGCACTGCGAGCTCAGCTATGACCGGTAATGTTACCTTGTCAAGCTAGCGGTAATGCTAACGTTAATGTTATAAATCGCCAACTATTGAAGAAAAAATACATCAAAATATTTAAATAAATCAACATACCTGAGACAAGACTGAAAGGCAAAGTAGACGGCGAATGCGTCTTCTGTTTGCCGCATTTCTTCTCTGCGCATCCCGAAGGTAAATAAACAGAGCCAACACAACAGGCAACACAGCTGGGACCGCCATTTGTCCTCCGTGTAAATAGTAGTCAGCTGCTGTCAGTCTCGCAGAGGGGTGGTTTCATATTTGGCGGGGTAGACTTGTCAGCGTGTGACGTGAGCACGTTTGTTACGTTCACTTCGCGAGTGGTGTCCCATTTTCAGGGGGAATTATTTCCCCTTGATGAGTGGAATTTACTTTTTAGGGCACTTAAAACCAAGTGGAAGTTTTAAGGGGGAGAAATGGGACGGGGCCTTACTATCACTCATTTCGTGTTGTCTTTTGTACATTTTTACGTCAACCACCAAACACTGAATCACTTGGACCAACCGTAGTGTAGTATTATGGGATGTCATCATGTGGCTTAATGCAGTGGACCCCAACCTTTTTATAACCGCGGTCCGGTCAATGGTTTGCAATCGGTCGCCGCAAATTATAAATGCTTTGTCTGTGATAATCACCTGTCACGATACATCCATATTTCAAGTACAACTCCTGGGGTTGTCTGTTAAAAACCTTCCTTTTCTTGGAGGTTGGAGGCTCTTCTGTCTCTTCAGTCGACCTTTTCCTCTTCGAAATAAATTTTCCAAAGACGTTTGTTTTTTTTTTACTTATTTTGCTAAAGGCCCAGTCACACGGAGAAAACACATAAATTACGCACGAATTACGCACAGATTTTCGATTCTGCGTGGAGCGTTCCTCGTTTGCATAATTGGTCGGTGGAACCAACGTGGAACATCAGTGATAGTAAGTGGATGTACGTCGAAGGCGGCTTGTGCTCGATTTTGAGTTTTAAACAGTTCAAAAATTTTCCAACACACAACTGCGCGTCAGTGTGCGGAATTTATGAGTTGACGTGCGCAGTTTATGTGTCGATTATGTGTCGATTATGCGTGACTATGCGCTGGGCATATGTTGGCCATAAGTGCTTATGGGTCGGAACTGGTTCAAAACCATGCACATCAACATCTGTCCACTGACGCCCCACCTTCATATCACGCATAAACTACGCACATATGACGTTCATTCTACTGACGTCCACTGGCAATCACTTACAAAATTGACGAATAACTGACATATCACTGATGGAAAACACATATATATCAGTGAGTCATCAGTGATTGTAAGTGATATGTGTGCAGTTCATAGGCGATTCGTCAGTGATTTCTAAGACCCTACACCCCAAAAATTTGGTCAATTTCTCGACGATCAAACACGCACAAACCCAATCTGTGCGTGATTTATGAGTGATTTGTGAGTGATCGGGTTGTGTGACTGGGCCATTACATTGCTTAGTTTGATTACATTTTTGACGTTCAAGTGACAGAGATGTAACAGAGATAATGCGGGTCATTTTTCAAAATAAAAGATTGTTCAGACTCAAATAATGAATACAAGAGAAATAATTAATTCTTTATTAGGCAGCCAGCGGCCGGGTACCAATTGGTCCACGGGGGTTGGTTGGGGGCTTAATGTATTTACTGTCAACTTACACATCTGTATTATGTAAAGTAGTGGGGTCACACATATAACTGTCTGACTAATCAGTGTCTGCAGGGTTTATACGTCACCTTTTAGTATCACTAGGACTCACAGAGGTGATACCAAAAAACTAGTACCAGGTACTGGGTCCTTTTTTGTAATAGAAATGTACCAAAGCAAGGAGAGTCAATATTAGTGGACAAGCAGTATTTGCTACCATTATTGACAGATAGAAAACCTGGCATGGGCTTCAGAATGGTGTAATGACCTTTGACCTTGAGTGACCTTAAAAGGTCAAAATCAATATCACAGGGTTTTAAATGGTTGTAACTCCAAACAGAGTGGTGATAAGTACTCAGTTACTATTGTTGACAGATTGGAAACTACATGTAGGCTCCAAAATGGCAGCCTGACCTTTGACCTCGAAAGGTCAAACCAATAGTCATAATGTTTTGAGAGGGACATGTCCATTAGGAGCTAAAACGTTTGGTTTATTGTGCCTCATTTTAACATTGTACTCTGACAGTTTAAAAGGTGTCACATTGTTTTTTAATGGACAGTTTTATTTTCTCAAACAATAGAAACACATCATTTCTATTAAAAAAATATTTTGTTCACACTTGTAAAAACTACAGCTACATTTAATTTAATTATCAATTAATCAAATTTTGTTTATATAGCACCTTACAACACCAAACGCTGCACAAGGTGTTTTCTAAAATGAGATTAAAACAATAAAAACAAGTAACAATTATAAAACCAAGATAAAACAAGTTATAAAACCATAGCAACAACATAATTTTTTTTTTTTTTTTTTTTTTTTTTAAAAGCCAATAAACTCACTTTCACTTGCCATTTTGTTTTCTGTGTTATTGCTGTTAATTCGATATTCATTTTTTTACAGTGTATAAATTCACCTCAGTTTCAGTTTCATCCATACAGGATTGTCTTAAAGCATTTATTTAAATTTTTTATTTTTTTAACACCGCTGGGATACTTCATCTAAGTGGGTGTATTGACACCCACCACATGAGAGTATCTGCAGTGATGTTTTTTTACTGAGGATAAATGTGTTTTTACAGGAGGCACTAGACGGTTTCAAACAGCACAAGAAACAAAGGAGAAAGTTCCATATAATGTATTCAGTTCATCACCTGATCCAAAGATGGGTTTAGTGTACATATTATGACATAGGTTTGTAAGATGGGCTGGAACTACAGACAATGTATGCACTGTTCCATACACAGATGTGGAGTTCTGGAAGTACGACTGAGCTCAGGTTAAGGTTTAGAAAAAAAAAAAAAAAAAAAAGCCAAGCAGGAAGATTAAACCCAGTTGAAAAAGGTCTAGGTTGGAAGATGCCAAGACTCTTCCCTGCCAGAAGAGATTGTCTATGTTTTTCAAAGTGTCTGGAAAATCCCCTCTGACTCCTATTTAGTTGACTTCATTCCTGTCTGTCCTGGAATTTTCAGGAAAATATTTGCAGACAGTGACTATCTGAGCAGTTTCACAATGAGTCAAAATTAAGAATACAAAAAAAAAAGAAAAAGAAAAAGGAAAACTCAGTCCAGAAAAAGACTTTGAACATTGTAAAAGTCTGATCAGACAATGTCTAGACGTTCAGTGTTTTTAATGTTTCGGATCATTTTACATTTTATATGAACTGTAATAAACTGTAGAGAGGAACATTTTCTACTGAGTGTGATGTTGTAAGTTAATTCTATCCTATTTTTGGAGCATTACTTATACTTTTGAATGTAGGTTTTTTTTTTTTTAGTAACACTTTACATTATGGATAATAAAGTGGTCATTCTGATTGATTGAAACTTTGATTTATTTTTTTATTTTTTATTTATTTATTTTTAAATTTAAAAAAAACAAAGAAACTTTTTATCTCATAATTTGAGTTTTAGTTCAATTTAGATTTTTAACAAATCTCATAATTTTTAACTAATAATTAAAAAAAATTATCTCCTATTTATGACTTTTGAAATTTTCTGTCCATACCCATGACCCCATGACCCAATAAATAAACTCACTTTTATACACTTTATTTTTTATATATATATATTTTTGAACATTTTCCTGGTTAAATCAGTATTATTTCATCCATAGGGAAAAAAAACATGCAGTTTTACTTTTTACTTTATTACAATTGAGAAGTTTTTTACTTTTACTTCAGTAAAGGTGTTGAATCAGTACTTACCAGAGTATTTTTTCACACTAGTATCTGTACTTCTACTTTTGAAACTTCAGATTTTTTTGTGATTAAATCAGTATTATTGCATTCATGACAAAAATGTAGTTTTACTTTTTACTTTATTACAATTGAGAAATTGTACTTTTACTTAAGTAGAGGATTTGAATCAGTACTTCTACTTTTACCAGAGTATTTTTCCACACTAGTATCTGTACTTCTACTGAAGTACAGAATGTGAGTACTTTGACCACCTCTGGTATTAACCCTCATAAAGGGTCAATTTGACCCATTTCAGTTTTTGTGTTGACCAAAGTACTGGTTATCTTTTCTTTTTCTTCATGACATGTTGACTTTTTGTCTCTCCCTGCACTTTAATTGTATTTATTGCTGTATTCTTTTTTATCTTTGTTTTGTGTGTGCTCAATAAAAGAAATACAAAAAAATTCTGTGACTTTCCTTATATGGTCATGTACTGGTGAGTAAAATCTGAATACTCTGGTGCAGAGGTCTTCAACCCTGGTCCTCAGGGTCTACTACATATTGCAATAAAACTATCATGGTTAGGATATATGTATGTATAAGGATTGTATCTATTAATTATTGTTTATGTAATTGATTTGTAGTGAAAGTGACAAATTAATGCTTTACTACTAGAGGTACTTTAGTTGATCATAAATGCTTATAAATAATGGGTATATAAATGTTAATGGATGTTTTGCGGTATTAATATGAATGACAAAGTATATTGTGTGTTAATGCAGTATGGTTGAACTTTAGTTTGTAAAAGGGGGTGAGAGTTTTTAAGTTTTATTTCTTCCCACTCCTTTTCGAATACAAGAAAAAAACAACTGTTGACCATTTTCAATGATGTTGATGATTATTGTTTGCTTGAACTGAACTGAACCCTGCTCCAACACACCTGATTCAAATGATCAGCTCGTTATCAAGCTCTGCTGAAGCCTGATAACGACCCACTGCAAAAACAACACAAAACAATATAAAATACAATAAATAGAAATGTGACAGGACTGTAACAAGATAAAAATATCAATATATTAAATAAGAAAGAGAGACCATGTAAAGCACTTAGGGAGGGTTGAGCTGCATTTTGTAATAAACGTCGTTCATTTAATTTTGTAATAAATTTTGCCACATTATGGAATAATTTATTCCATTTTGCAGCAGCAGGTGTGACATTAAAACTAAAGGAGCTGTTTTGGAAACATTCCAAATGGTTTATGTCTTGGCTGGAAATTAGACATATTAGACATTAGAACAATTTGAAATTATGGAAATATTTTGGAAGTAGAAATGTCTTTTGAGGCATATTTGTTTAAAATGAATGTTAGTGGATAAATGATCTGGTCACAGTAAACAAACAGAAGACACTTCTATTGTTTAACCTCTTAAACTCTAGCAAATTCAACCTAAAATACATGCCCAAATTAAAGTAAAATACAATTAACAAACAAATAAACTATGCTTTAGAATTGTTATTATGTAATGCACCATGTTATTACATTTTCTAGAGAATAAAAAAGTTGCAAGTGTATTTTGTACTAACCTTCTCAAAATGTAATAACTTATTACAAAATTAAATGAAAAAAATATTAGATTTTGGACAAAATGTGGCTCAACAGAGAAGGTATATAAGTTTGAAGAGATGTGTTTTGAGTTTGAATTTGAAGACGGACATGGTGGTAGAAAGTTCCAGAGTTAGGGAACAGAGCGGCTGAAGGTTCTGGTCCACGGAGTGTGAAGACGGGCAGTGGGAACTGTGAGGTGGAGAGAGGGGATGGGATGGAGTGACAGAAGGTCAGAGAGGTAGGAAGGGGCGAGGTTATAGGTGTATAGAAGGATTTTGTAGGTGATTCGTTGATTAACTGGGAGCCAGTGGAGCTGTTGATGTTTCTAGGTCACTGAAGGTCAAAGGTCATGATGCAATTTTGAAGTCCATGTCAGGTTTCCTATCTGTCAATTATAGTAATTTATTTGTAAAGTATTTGTTTTTCCTTTACAGTCCATTTTAGTCTTTTAGGTATTGACCCAGTGACCCCTGACCTCTTGGGTCAACAATACATCAAGATCAACAGACCAGCATTTAGGTGCTCTAAAATGAAAGGTTCAAAAGTTCTACCCAAAATTACATTTTAACCTTTATTGTGATGTTGACCTTTGACCTAGAGCACAGGTGTGAAATATATGGCCCGGGGGCCAACTCTGGCCCGTCTAAGGGTCCAATCTGGCCCTTTGGATGAATTTATGAAATGCCCAAAAAAAGTTCACTATGTTATAAATTAATCATTTTAGTTCATGGTCCACATTCAGAGCAATTCAGTCCCATAATAACTTATAAATATTCACATTTCATTTAGCGACACTAAAGCTAATTATAAGTTCACAAAAAAAATCTCAATAATCAGAACAAATAGGAAAAACTGGAAATGTGTTAAGAAAAGTAAGTAAAATTTTAATAATATTCCACCTATTACTAAATATTTAGTGTATCTGGAGATAAAGTGTGATCTGTAAGTTAGCATGTATATGTGTTTTCATAATGTAATTTGACTTTTTTCATTCTAAAACAGAGAGAAAAGGACATTATTTATATATTATGGGTTTTTTTGTTTTGTTTTTTTTACTGCTTCGGCCCATTTCAGATCAAATTTAGCTGAATGTGGCCCCTGACACCCCTGACCTAGAGTCTTCAAATGTTCCATTTTTCCATTATGCAATTGTGAAGCTTGAAGAAATGTCAGTTTTTTCAGGTCATATACATATTTATATGCTGTTATTTTACCCAACTTGAGATGAAATCAGGCTGAACGTGGCCCCATGAAGGAAAACGAGTTTGAGAGTCCTGAGTCAGCCTGGGTTCTTCTGATCTCAGCTGGGTTCATCTGTTTTGGACCAACCTGTCATTTTAAACATGTCAGGCTGTAGAGAAGACGGCGGCTGTTTGCTCAGCTGTGGGTCTTCACATCCACATCTGGACGCAGCCTCTCCTTAGCCTAACACAAGCACACAACTGGCACTGGAAAAGGCCAACAAGGACGGCTGGCACCCTTCATCTGGCATCAACAAACACAGCTCAGGCCTACAGGTAGGTAAGGTGAGGGGGGTGGGGTGGGGATGGGGGGGTTAATGTTTTACCATCTGCCTGTGGCCTGCGCTGAAAAATACTGTGGCCAGGAGAGACATTTTCCGGATGCATGTGCACGTAGGTGGGCAGAGTTTGGAGGTTACCAAAGCCCGGGTTAGGTATTTACACGTCATGTTTCAACAAACCAGGGTCATGTCAGACAATCAGGGATGTAACAGAACATGCTTTTCCATCGGATATATGTACAAAACCTTACCAATATTTACTAAATGTTGAAAATTACAGATGTGGAGCATGTTGGTTTTTCCATTAAATCACAAAATGCAATGATGTATTTATTATCCTGAGATATTGTGACCAGATGTTCCGAAAAATTCAGGATAGTCCCGAATTCTAAGCTGTTGTCCTGAATCCTGAATCTGGCTCCACGTGTCCCGAAAATTTAACTTATACCAAATAATGACTTGACTTGGTAAATATTTTAAACGATTTCTATGATTTTAAACTGCTTGCTCAGCCCTGAATGTTTCAAATGTCAGTGTTCAGCCCCAGCTACAATGGATCTATTTTGTATCTTTGTCACATTCTAGTTTTATTCCATTGCTACAGTAAACACGAACAGTGACCGGCACGAATATTTATTTATAATTGCGCAAGATGCCGTGAGAACGATGACAAAGTTGACCACAAAACTGAAGACTCAGCAGCATCAGCAGCATCAGTCGTCATTAGTTGGAACTTTGCAACATCCAAATCTAATTTAAATGATGTGATCATATAACCTAAATAGCTTAAATAGCTCTAAAACTTACGTTATCTAATCCTACACTATTTACATTTGCTATTACACGTCATTATTTTATACATGTCATTTCATTATTATTGTTTTTTTTCTACTTTCCACATTCAATAGTGTCATTTTAAGTTATTTACATTTATAGGCCTATGTTTATTGCTGTGCTGGCATTTGATTAATATTGATAATAGATTAATGAAGATGTATTATTAATGAAAACATCTGAAGTGCAGCTTCATTATTATCCTATTATCATTCAACTTCCCACATTCAACAATGTTAGGTCTATTCCAAGGTAACATTTGTATGTGAATTGAGTTTGTATTAATGATATTTGATTAATAGACTATTAAATACGGTGCCTGACAGGGATAATTTTTTTCAGGGGCCACATTCAGCCCAATTTGATCTCAAGTGGGCCGGACCAGTAAAATAATAGCATAATAACCGAAAAAAAAAATTGACAATTCCAAATTTGTCTTTGTTTTAGTGCAAACAAACCCCATTACCTTGTGAAAATACTTAAAAGAAAAAGCCTATCCAACAACAAAGGTGTGAATAATCTGAAAAAACTGAAATAGCTCAAGAAAAATACATGCAATTCTAATGTTATGCCTCAATTTATCATTTAGGCACATGCATTTTTGATCAGATCTACAATAAAGACACTAAATTTTTAAAATTGTTCTTAATTTTTTTTTTTTAAATTTCAGTTTTGTTCATATTTTTTCAGGTTTTCCACATTTTATTATTACAGGACAGTTCATAAGTACAGTATAAATATTTTCCTAATTTAATCTTATTTTTACACTATAACAAAGACATACATTTTAAGTTGTTATTATTTATGGGCATAATGTAAATTTTTTTCCACATCAAAATGAAAAGAAAATATGGAGTCATTTATGTTTGTATGTTATTCTGTTATAATTTGACTGTAGATCATATTGGTCAATTTGTGGAACCTGGACTAAAATGAGTTCAATAGCCTTGACTCTGGTGTTTTTGCACTTTTCAAATTCATCACATGGGCCGCATTGGAACCTGTGGTGGGCCGCATTTGGCCCCCAGGCCGCATGTTTGAGACCCCTGGTCTATAGGCATGAATTATCAGCCATGTTTCTGTCAGTCTGCTTCAGGACAACAGTGGATATAAATGTAGTTTACCACCACCAGAGGGAGCATGTGAGAGTGAATGAGTAAAGGATCAATAATGTAAAGTGGTTTGGGTGCCTTGAAAAGCACTATAGAAACATTGGAAGCATTGGAAGCTGAGTCTGATTCAATCAGTTGGAAGAAATATCCACGTCCGTATTTGTCATATTGATTTAAAATGACTTGAATGTATTAAAAGACACCAGTTCCTTCAGTTTAATGTCCTGCTGTAGATTGATCCAGGAAGTGGATTTATTACATTAATGGAAAAGTTACTCTGGGGTGTTATTACATTATCGTGACTCTGGGGTGTTATTATATTATCGGCCCATACAGGGTGAATTAAAACATGACTCTGGGGTGTTATTGCATTATTGGCCCATACAGGGTGAATAAGAAAATGACTCTGGGGTGTTATTTCATTATCGTGACTCTGGGGTGTTATTATATTATCAGCCCATACAGGGTGAATGGAAAAGTGACTCTGGGGTGTTATTACATTATCAACCCATACAGGGTGAATAAGAAAATTACTCTGGGGTGTTATTTCATTATCGGCCCATACAGAGTGAATGGAAAAATTACTCTGGGGTGTTATTACATTATCAGCCCATACAGGGTGAATGGAAAAGTGACTCTGGGGTGTTGTTACATTATCAGCCGCTACAGGGTGAATGGAAAAATTACTCCAGGGTGTTATTTCATTATCTTCCTCTACAGGGTGAATGGAAAAATGACTCTGGGGTGTTATTACATTATCTTCCTCTACAGGGTGAATGGAAAAATGACTCTGGGGTGTTATTACATTATCTTCCTCTACAGGGTGAATGGAAAAATGACTCTGGGGTGTTATTACATTATCTTCCTCTACAGGGTGAATGGAAAAATGACTCTGGGGTGTTATTACATTATCTTCCTCTACAGGGTGAATGGAAAAGTGACTATCAGGACACACAGCCAGAGTCGTTGACAGGTTGTTTTAGTCACAGAGCAGAGAAATTCCTCTGCATTTCTGTCATCCTGCTGAGATGAGGAGCAGAGCTGAGGTCAGTTGTGTGACTAAGGGGCCGTGGAGGCAGACAGACGCAGCAGCCCACTCCCATACCTGGGGTCACTTACACAAACAACAGCCATAGTAATGGAAATGACACAAAACACAAAGGAGTCGTGTTCGAGCAGAGCTGGTGAGGACCGTTGTTTTTCTTCCAGATGGGTGGCATGGACACTTGGGTGGTATTTAGAAGGACGGCTCAAAGGGTTTGCTGTTCTTTGATTGTTGATTCATTGTACCGTCGTTCTGTAAGCTCCTCAACGTTCACTTCAAATGCATCCTATTAATTTTGCTCAGAAACCAATCTGTTTTATGGACTTTAACAGCGAAGCCTATGGACAGTGGTTTCACTTCACGCTGCTCATTTCCTGGAAAATACTGAGGGATTTCCCCCCCAAATTAAATATTAATTTGTCCAAACCTGTACTTTGTTGACTAGGAGGGAAATACATGAAATCTCATATTGATTTTAAGATGAAAAATCCTCTGCTACATCTGAAGTTTCCCTTTTATCATCTACTGCAAACAACAGTGAATGTGCACTTCATAAACACAGGGTGCATACTGTTTTTTCCCAAATAAAATTCCAGACTTAGGAGGGAAGGGGGGTATTAAATTTGAGTCTTTTTGTCTGTCTGTCTGTCAGCAGGATTATGTAAAAAAGTTCTGAACTTTCAGTAATGATAGATAATGGGTCAAGGAAGAAGCCATTAGATTTTGAGCAATGAAGGTCAAAGGTCAAGGTCACACTAAAACACATCAGTGGTAATATCTCAGGATTCAGACAAGATAAAATCTCAGGTTTTTCCCCCATTCACATCGTCTCAGCTTCAGACATCAGATGGGTCAACACCTATGGTTCGATCACATCACGTTTTGACGTCATATGACACCATATCAAGCCTAAGTGGAGGTCTGCAGTCTCCCACTGCCTTGTTCACAATACCTTTATTTGTCATTTCATAATGATTTAGTAATGATTGTAATGATTGTGCTGCATCTAATGGACTCAGTCAGCAGATTAAAATTAAATATGTTACAATGAGCACGTCATGATGATCCTGGTAGACTCCAGTTTTAGTGAATAGATAGTGATGACTGGTGGGTCTGCAGTTTAAAGCTCTGAAATAGGAATAAAGAGAGTTTAGTTCTTGACCAGTTTCCATTATTAATTAGATAGATAGATAGATAGATAGATAGATAGATAGATAGATAGATAGATAGATAGATAGATAGATAGATAGATAGATAGATAGATAGATAGATAGATAGATAGATAGATAGATAGATAGATAGATAGATAGATAGATAGATAGATAGATAGATAGATAGATAGATAGATAGATAGATAGATAGATAGATAGATAGATAGAAAGGTCAAAGACTGGGCTTGTTTACTGTGTTTCCATCAAGAGTCTAAACAGACCAGTAAACACTTCTGCACTGAACAAGCATCACACAATGTTCGTATTAATAAGAGTTCACAGTCTTCACTCACCTGCAAGTATGTGTAGAAAAGATTCAACGTCTTTAAAGTACAGCCATTAAATATATTATATTCCTCAGTATGTTATTCATATAACTAATTTGTCTGTGAAGGACATTTCTTGTGCCTGTTTGTGTGTAAAATGAACAGAATCTCACATCACATTAATTCAATATATAAACTAAATACTCACTAACTGTCCTATTGTGAACCTTTTAAATACAGTGGTATCTCCATTTACGAAAGACCCAGCTAACGAATGGTCCAAGTAACGATAAACCATTACCTCAATTTTTTGTCTCTGAATATGATAGAAAATTCTACTTACGAAATGAAACCGAAACCCCCGAGACATAAATACTATGTACTGTACGTACTGTACGCAGCATCCCATTGGCTATGAGGGAGCTACCCATGATGCTTTTCATGAGCCTTTGACCCTCATTCATCGCTTTGTACCAGTTTCGGCCCAGCATCAGAAGTACATGTAAAAAACCGAACCACCGCTGCCTTGTGAGACCCTCTGAGTGCGTCCATTGAAAACCCAGCACAGTACGTATTCATTATCAATCACAAGACCAAAGAAAGTGATTCCTGGTGCAAATGAAAAGAAGAAGCGGACTGTGTAATCAACAGAAGTGAAACAAGAGATGATAAAAAAAAGAGTCAGCCATCACTCCACCAGCACACACAAAACGCCACAAACCCTCTGAATTCGTGGAAAAAAACACCCCGAAAACATTTCCACGAGACATGGACACCCTAACGGCGCACACACCCTGTCCCGTGCACCCCAGGAAGATCATGAAAAGTCATCAAAGGCAATCGTCCCTGGATCTACACCTCACCAAATGTCTGTCAGCAAACACAGCTGAAGGTGAAAGTGACAATTAAAACAACCACAATGATATGAAAATGACCCACATGTCTGGTTCATTTTAATGGTTTAATGTTTAATGTTCAGTCAGTGAAGACACATTTACCCACTGACACCAATACATTACATCTAAGTCTACATTTTCTTTGACTTTTAACACATATTTCATACAAAATTGGTAAATTTTTATCATTTTTAAAGGGTAGTATTGGGGGCCTTTTAATGTAAATTTGTGACTATTTATGAAAAATTCACAGTACGAAAACACTGGAATGAATTAATTTCGTAAGTAGAGGTACCACTGTACTATGACGGTAGACGTAGAAGTACTTCCTTTACTGTACTAAAGTAGATTTTGTTTTTAGTTATCTGTACTTTACTTGAGTATTTATTTTTCTGGAAGCTTTTTACTTTTACTCCCTACATTTTTTTTCATAAATATCTGTACTTTATACTCTACATTCTCAGAATAGACTCATTGCTTTTTCAAACTAGACAAATGTGACCATATGGAAAATAAGTCATAAATCAGCAAATCAGAAATTGTGAATTACTGTATCATAATATCATCTGACTTTTTTTCCTCATAATTGTGACATTTTATCTCATAATTTGGATTTTTAATCTCATAATCTTTACTTTTCATCTCAGAATTTCAATTTTTTAAAATCTCATAATTACGCTTTTTTTACATACTATTTATGACTTTAGAATTTTTCCAAAATTTTCTGTCCATACCCACTAAACTGAGTACCATGACCCAGTAAAACACATTATCTACACCAGGATGTCCAATCCTGATCCTCAAAGGCAACTTTCCATGATTTAGATGTTTTCTCTTCCAACACACCTGATTCAAATAATCATCCTATCATCCAGCCTATCGGG
>CM035799.1:35992733-35997733 GCA_020466265.1 Siphamia tubifer | reverse complement strand
GCGGTTGCGGTATGTCAAAATCAGAACCGTGCAGGACTCTGTCTGCCAGTCTCTTTTACTTCACCTTAGATGAAAAAAAAAAACCCCCGGCACAGCCATCTGAAGAGGCTAGCTAATCTACGGGATATAAGCAGCATCAGCTAGCTAACCTGAGTGAGCAGCAGCGCAGGCGTGCTCATGCTGTGGACAGTGTTGTGCGGCTTATTGGCCGCTGACTTAAACGTTTTGCACTTAATATGTAAACTGAGGACGTGTGACAAACGTGTGGACAGTCCAGTTTTAGAGCTGTGGGTCCAGACAAAATGTGGACAAATGTTCACCTACTGTTGTGCAGTTAAATTCAACAGGAAACTCTTTGCTAACGTTAGCCTTTGTTTTGTTGGTGTTAAAATGCTAATGTTTGTGTCTTGTCAGTGGACATTGTTAGGTTACATTGAACTTTAATACAAGTTGCTTATTGCTGGACAATGAGCAACTTTTTTTTTAGCTGCGCGTCTGTTTTGTTCCTCAGCAGACAATGTCATGACGTCAACACAACAAGTCGACTCGACTCCGACTTCATTGACAGATAAAACGACTTGAAAATAACTGAAGTCGTTAATTTCCTAGTTTCCATACAGATATTATTATACCTGAACGTCATCATGAGGCGCTGTCAAGCTTGCGTTGATTTTTTTTTCATCAGCCAACAAAGACAGAAATTTCTCAATCTCGACCATTGGTGTAGTTTTGCTGAATTACCTCATGGGGATCTTAAGTCACCACCCCCTTCCAGGAGGCTCATGGGACCTGAGATCGGAAAATTATTGAATGATATACAATGGGAAATAAAATGTTAAAATAGTATCTGGTTTGTCATGTGTCCTGAATCACACACATGTTGTACCTGATAATAAATGATAATTATTGATGATTGTTTCAACTGCTTCTGTTAACCAATGGCTGATTTATTTACAAGTAAAACCTGTTAGTAATTAGGACTACATGCCTGGCGCACATGTGACATCACCACAGACTCCACACCACAGATGAGTGGAGTGTGATGTCACATAAGCGACGCACTGTAGCGCACATAAAACCTAGCGTCACGTTTGCTTCCCATCAAAAACGGATGGGCTCCTATGTCACATTAAATATTTCGGTAACACTTTATAATACCTACACACAATTGACTATGTATTAACCATTTATTACCCGTTTATAAATGGGTTGTTCATTATGTATTAACCATTTGTTACCTATTTATTAATGTCTTGTAAAGGTTCATACTAATGTAAATGTCAAATTTTATTATTTTTAACCAACAGGTGCAGTGTTTACAACTGTTGGTTAAAAATAATCAAATTTTACATTTATCTTTGGAAGACACTAGTACTTAAATAAGCATCTACATTTTAAGATCTGGAAACTTTTTTTTAAGTTTCATCAACTTAAAAGAATTGCTTTAATTTTTTTTTAGTTCTGCTAACTTATTGGGGTTTACAGTGTCGTGTGGAGTGTGAACAAACAGAAACACATAAGGACATAAACATGCACAAACCATTAACTTTTCACATTTAACAGTTTGATATGAACCATGAGAGCAGGTGTGAATATTTTAATAAATGTGCCTTTTGTAATAAACATCCAAAATGAAATAACTTTTTAATTTCATTTTCTGATAAAGCTGTATTTTTTATTACTATCAAAATTAACATGAATTAATCATCATAATTAATCTGACTACATTTGAATGCAATTAAATGGAACAGTTGTTTACAGTTAGGTGTTGAATAAACATGTTAATTGCATATATATTATAATTGCATGCATATATTATTGCATATATTTAGGATATTTTATCAAATTTTTTTGCTGTGATTTTCTGAATGTATTTTGAATTTTTCATCACTTCTTTGTGTTAGTTTATATTTTGGGGTTTATTTTTCTCCACATTGTATTTTGTATTTTGTAGGGAAGATTGAATACCAAAAAAAAGACATGATTAATCAAAATTAATCCAAAGCAACCCTGTGATTCATTATTTCATTTTTAGAAGATTATTATAAAATTCACATTTTTATTTTCTCAAAATGTAATAACATTTTTGGGGCAGATTTATTATGAAATGTAGCTTTATTACAAAATGAAATAAAGCAATTACATGTTGGATGTTTATTAGAAAATGCAGCTCAACAGGGTGTTCTGTTAATGGATCAAAGTGGATCTAGTGGAGAGTTTGGACTTTCACACATTAAGGATATTCAATCAAATGGACACAAAGTAAGTCTGGGTTTGGACTGGATGGGCTAAGAACACACAACATCTGCTTTTATTTTCTAACTTCCTCACCTTCCTGCTCATATAAAACTGCAGCAGAGACACAAGTGAAGACGTAGATAATGTACGTTTGTTTACACCAAAGACTAGGGGAAGCTGCCTGAAAAATAATGACAGTAATAATAATAATAATAATAATAATAATAATAATAAATGCTGAGTGTCTTGTACAGATGCCTTTGTCTTTGTGTTGTTGGACATTAGTTTTCAGTTCACAGTGTCCCCCTCTGTCATGGACCAGTTGTCATTCCCTTCATTCTTCTTCTGGGACCCACAGTCACAGTCCACTCTGGCCTTTTCCTGTGGAAATATCTCCACCTTCAGGCCGTGCTCTGTTTCCACCCACTGACAGCTCGCCTCAGTGGCATCAGCTCCTGAAAGAAACCAACAAAAACTGCATTAAATGTGTGTGTGTGTGTGTGTGTGTGTGTGTGTGTGTGTGTGTGTGTGTGTGCTCTTGTATTCATATCTTTATGGGGACACTGATCAGTTTACAGTCACACCATGGGGAAAAAAAATGCAGGTCTCCATGAGAATTAAATATAAATGTAGGTCCCCACTAGTAAATTATAAATGTGTATGCAAATGTATGCAAATTATGTCCTCTGAACTACAACTGTCAAATGAATGCATTAACACAAATTAATCCATAATGCTGATTAAACTGATTAAAAATGTTAACACAATTAAATGGAAAGGTGATTTAGTATTGAAGGTGTCAAATAAACATGTTAATATATATATATATATATATATATATATATATATATATATATATATATATATATATATATATATATATATATATATATATATATATATATATATATATATATATATATATATATATATATATATATATACAAGTAGGCTTTCTTGAGCCTACTTGTTCATGCATAATTAAACACAATTAATATAACTTCACAATCAATATTTAATTATGATTAATCAAAATGAATCCAAAGCAATCCTTAAAAATTCTTAATATATTTCTTTTTTGGATAAGGATTTTATTTATTATTAAATTAATAATAAAATCCTTAATAATTTAATTAAATGTTTTTATTGTTTGACAGTATTAATGTTATACAAAGAATGATAAAACTATACAATTGTATATATATATCTCAAAAAATGCTTTCAGTGCAGAGCTCAGTGTCTCTGTGAGTCCAAACACCATACATATTTAATCCTCAGTCTTTCTATATTTTTTCCTGCAACACTGATAAATCTGCACAGACTGTGTATTATTGTGTAATGTACCATAATGACACTGTGTGTGTGTGTGTGTGTGTGTGTGTGTGTGTGTGTGTTTACAGGATGGCTGTCCTTGTGAGCCCTGGTGCTTTAGTATCAGAGCACATTATGTTTGATTGTATTCTCCTGAAGCTGGATCATTTTTGGGTCCAAGGACAGATTGAACAGTAAAGTTTTATAAAACTACTTAAACCCATAAACATTTATAAGGATTAGATCAAACTTGTGTGTCCTAGTGCAAAATTTTATGTTAAGTGTCTTAATACTGAACATGTATTGAGTCACTCAGGCCTTGGAAATACCACGAACATTATGCTTTGAAAAATTATGAAAAACTATTAGAAAAGACAGAATTAACCCTTTAATGTTCTGGACTGATTCTGCTTCAAACATCTGAAATAATCTCTGTCCAAATTAAATCTCCAGCTGTTTAGAGAAAAGACAAAAGAATGTGTTGTTTGTAAAAGTAACACTGGATTAAAACACTCACTTTATTTAACAGATAAAAAAAAATGGAGACTTATAAACACTAATACATTGAATGTTTTTTCCCACCTTTCCTTTATTTTTTTGGTGTAAACCATAGTATATTTGTCTGCATTTGTTAGATATGAAGACACTGAAACACCTCATTTACCAACAGACCTTTACAGTTCAAAGATGAAAACTTTATTTGTACGAATATCACTTTTAGAACATTTTTACTATGGTTCTATTTATTCTAAAGCTGTCAAAATTGATGCATTAATACAGAATAATCCATCATCATGATTAATCTGATTCTGATCTGAGGGGGGAACCTGTCTGAGCCCAATTGTGGTAGGGGGGGGGGGGGGGGGTGCCCTGGGGTCAATGTGAGCTCATCGGGCCAGGGCTGCATTTTGAGGAGGGTTATGTAACGTATCATTAAATAACATTATAGTTTCCTGCAGGGGGTACGGACCCCCACCCGAATGTGACTTGGTACCTCCCAGATGGGACGAAAAATGATACTTTGGGGGGGGGTGAAAAATAATACATTTTGTCTTAAATTTACGTACTTTACTTTTGCTTATAACCCAGTGCAGCTTATATATTCTTTTTTATTATATAGGGGTGTGGCTTATAGTCCAGAAAATACGGTATATAAAAATGTCCCCCTCCTACTACCATCCTGATGACACCTCCCAGAACCCTTCAGGATGCTCCAGCACTTGGGTCCAACCAGGAGACAAAAGGTAGGTCAGTTATTATCACTTCAGAAGTTACCATTAAACCACATAAATGAAAAATAAAACACTTTTAATCCTGCTGTGTTTACCTCTTTAATTAACACATTATGTTTGTGTGTGAAAATGATAAGTGAGGTGAATAGATCCCAAGGACTAGATTTATTTATTTTTTTCATATATTATGTTGACAGGACGTTAAAATATAGATTGTTT
>CM035799.1:35970233-35987733 GCA_020466265.1 Siphamia tubifer | reverse complement strand
ATGTGTGATGTGTAAGTTTAACTTTACTGTTAGTAAATGCTTTGTGTATTTGTGTAGATCCACTAATAAATAATCTGTATGTTGTAATTGATGTGTGTAAATAAATGATAAACTGAGACATGATCTTGTTAAAATTAAAAGTGTCAGTTTATTCATGTTATTCACATTGTTTTTTTGTTTTTTTTTTTAACTTTATTTCTCATTATTATGTTGTTGTTATTATTATAATGTGAATTTTAATTTAAACCGAATATATTTCAGATGTTTTCTCAATAATGTACTTTTTTCCCCCTTTTTTCACACATGCAAAAAATTTTTAATAAATATTAAAATAATACAGTCTTCCCAAACCCAAACATAAATAACAAACAAAAACAAACAAAAGCCTACATTCACACATCAGTTAGCAAATTCTAAATATAACATACATCCATGGGTGTCACACCTGTGGGGGATGGGGGTGTTGCGACACAGATGATTTCATACCCTCCACTTTTACCTTAGTTTATATATTGTATCGTTACTGGATCCAGGAAATGGACACAGAGTTGGTCTCACCTACTTTTTATTTCAGGATAAACAGTTACTGTCGTCACAATCACACCAAACAAACATCAATAACATTTCGGGGCTGTTACAATATCTATGGTTTAAACTGTTTACCCGCCCGGGCAGCACAACAGCATATGTAAATGAAGCGCACCTCAGTTCACTGTTAATGTAAACAGCTCTTCTTCGTGGTGTTAACAAACAGTCATTAACCAGTAAGTAATGACAAATGTTAGCGTTGTTAAACTAAGTTAACTAAACTATGTCTTGTTCTGTATCATATATCAAACTTTTTTCAGTGATGTTCCCGCTGAGGAACATATTTTTAGTCGTCTCCCCTGACATGGACAAAACATTTTTGTAAGAAAAAAGAGGAACAGTGTCTGTAAAATCAGTGTCTGATTTTTTAAATTCAAACTTATATCAGTTTTTTTTTATCTCATAATTTTGACTTATGAATTGAATAAATGTTTAATTGAGGAAAAACACATTTTTTTTATTATTTTCAGCCATATTTGACTTTTTTTAATATAAAAATTTAACCATTAATGGATAAATGTTCATTAATTTTCAGAAAATTTTGCTCATGTGCCACAACCTAGAACACACTAGTTTATGGTTAATGTTAAAGTTATCGTTTTAAAGGACAGTTAGTAGATGTGAATATTTTCATCAAATAATTTGCTCTAAAACATAGAGGAAAATCTGGAGGTGACATTATTTATATATTATATTATTATTATTTCAGTGGTACGGCCCACTCCAGATTTAACTTACATTATTTTACGGTACTCTAGAACGTTCCCACAGCTCCCATTCACTTTGAATGGTCGTTCCCAGCATTCTGTGGGTGGATTTTTTTTCAATAACGCCCGCTGCCAATAGCAACGAGTTTTGTCACTTCAGATTGACGGTACCATATCACTCCGCAGGTAGTTCGACCAGAGGTGGAAGTAACTAAGTAAAAGTACTTTCATTATTGTACTCAAGTAGATTTTTTAAGTATCTGTACTTTATTAGAGTATTTATTTTTCTATCAACTTTTTACTTTTACTCCCTACATTTTTGTATAAATATCTGTACTTTATAATCTTTACATTCTCAAAATAGACTTTTTCAAATGAGACAATATGAAAAATTAGTTGTAATTCAGAAATTATGATTTTCTATATCCTAATTTTGACTTTTTAATCTCGTAATTATCCATTTCTTTGATCATAATTTACTTTTTTTAATCATAATTTTTTTACTTTTTATATGTCGTAATTGTGACTTTTTATCTCATAATTCAGAATTTTTACTCAAAATTTTGACATTTTAATCTGATAATTGTGACTGTTTATCTCATAATTTTGAGTTTTCATTTCACAATTTAGACTTTTAACAAATGTCAGAATTTTTTCAACTAATATATATATATATATATATATATATATATATATATATATATATATATATATATATATATATAAACTCACTGTTATGCACTTTATTTTATGTTTATGTTATTCACATTGTTTTAAAGGACAGTTAGTAGATGTGAACATTTTCATCAAATAATTTGCTCTAAAACATAGACGAAAATTTGTTATTATGTCAGTGTTATGGCCCATTTCAGATCAAATTTGGTTTAATGTTGCCCCTGAACTAAAATGAGTTAAATTAAAAAAAATAAAAAAAGTTTAAAATTTAACTTACATTATTCTACAGACTTCTAGAACGTTCCCACAGCTGCCATTCACTTTGAATGGACGTTCCCAGTGTTCTGCGGACGGACTTTTTTCAATAACCACCCGCTGCCAATAGCAACGAGTTTTGTCACTTCAGATTGACGGTACTATATCACTCCACAGGTATTCGTGTAGTTGTAACCAGAGGTGGAAATAACAAAGTAAAAGTACTTTCATTACTGTACTTAAGTAGATTTTTTTCAGTATCTGTATTTATTTTTCTATCAACTTTTTACTTTTACTCCCTACATTTTTGTATAAATATCTGTACTTTATAATCTTTACATTCTCAAAATAGACTTTTTTAAATGAGACAAATGATGAGTATGAGACCATCTAACCATCACTTTGAACATGGATTTTTTTGGGGGGGAATTTCACTAATAAAATACTTGTGAAATAACATTTTTCTCCAAGTATCATTTGTTCTTATTCCCTCAGTTATGTTTCACATAAACGTCACAAACAAACATAAGTGCTTTGGGTTCCTTGAAAAATGCTATATAAATCTAATCTATTATTATTATTATTATTATTATTATTATTATTATTATTATTATTATTATTATTATTATTATTATTATTATTATTATTATGAGGAAATGCATTATTTTCATCATAAAAACTAAACAAAAAAAAGGTATCGAGTGTTTATACTAGAAATAACACAAATACAACTGATGTTTTCCAGTGGATATAAAATACAAACGGCGTCCGATCAAACAGATTAAATCTAAAATGCTAAATATTTGTAATTACAAAGAAAACAAACATTTTGACTTCACTTACGGTTCAACTGTTAACATTATTTGACAAAACTAATAAACTGCATGAATTAAAATAATTAATAGCAGATATGCCCCCCCCCCTCTACCCCCCAATTAGCTCAAATGTTTAGATAAACATCATATTTGATATTGTACTGTTTAAATTTTATTTTATTTTATTTTAAATGACCCGAAATAACCTTTTAGTGAAGTCTTAACTTTAGACATTTCCTCAAAAATAAATAAATAAAAACACTGATAAAGTAAAACTATAGTGAAATAACAGCTTTAAAAACTTTTAAACATATATTTTCACTTACAAGTTTAGTTTTAGTTTAGCTTTAGTTCAGTTTGAATTCAGTTCAGTTTTACTTTAGTTTACTTTAGTTTACTTTTAGTTCTGTTTTACTTTAGTTTAGTTCAGTTTTAGTTCAGTTTTAGTTTAGTTTAGTTTAGTTTAGTTTAGTTTAATTTAGTTCAGTTTATTTTTGTTTTAGCCTTAGTTTTAGTTTAGTTTAGTTTAGTTTAGTTTAGTTTAGTTTAGTTTAGTTTAGTTTAGTTTAGTTTAGTTTAGTTTAGTTTAGTTTTAGTTTTAGTTTTATTTCAGTTTAGTTTAGTTTTAGTTCCATTTTAATTCAGTTCAGTTTTAGTTCAGGTTTAGTTTAGTTTAGTTTAGTTTTAGCTTTAGTTTTACTTTAGTTTAGTTTTAGTTCAGTTTAGTTTAGTTTTAGTTTAGTTTAGTTTAGTTTAGTTTAGTTTAGTTTTAGTTTTAGTTTTATTTCAGTTTAGTTTAGTTTTAGTTCCGTTTTAATTCAGTTCAGTTTTAGTTCAGGCTTAGTTTAGTTTAGTTTAGTTTAGTTTTAGCTTTAGTTTTACTTTAGTTTAGTTTTAGTTCAGTTTTATTTCAGTTCAGTTTCAGTTCAGTTTTAGTTTAGTTTTAGTTCAGATCAGTTTTAGTTCAGTTTTATTTCAGTTCAGTTTTAGTTCAGCTTTAGTTTAGTTCAGTTTTAGTTTAGTTCAGTTTTAGTTTAGTTTAGTTCAGTTCAGTTTAAGTTGAACCAAACACTAAAACAACACTGTTCTGTTTTAACATAAGTCACATTTCTCTTTTCATTTGCCAAGACAGGACATGTTTTTGCAGTGCAGTGAAGGCTGGGAAATCATGTGACATCAACAAAAGCAGACACATTACACCCCCTCCTCCTGCCCCTCCCCCTCCCCCCCTCGCCACACACACACACACACACACACACACACACACACACATAAATACTTTTTTCTATCAGAACGTTACAGTTCATTTCCAGACTTAACCCTCCTGTTATGTGACAGAACATCTACTGTTGGAACATCTAAGAAAAACAAAAGTATTTTTTCAGTATGAAACTTCTTATTCTTATTTACTTTAATTTCTCATCAATCCCTTCATGTTTATATCACAGAGATACTGTTCAGATCATTTTGACCCAGGAGTCAAACTGGAGATAAAATCATTTCAGAAAAGTGAGACGACGTCATTCTTTACAAATATGACAAATATTATATTATGTTATGTTTTATATGTTGGTCTTTAAAAATAATACAGTGATTAAACGTTAAAAAAAAGTTTGAATATATATTTTTAAATGATAGATAGATAGATAGATAGATAGATAGATAGATAGATAGATAGATAGATAGATAGATAGATAGATAGATAGATAGATAGATAGATAGATAGATAGATAGATAGATAGAGTTTGACTGTGTCGATAAACTAATAGTGCAATAAAAAGCCATGTGGGTTGTCAGTAACAGAAGGGTTGTCAGTAACAGAAGGGTTTAAATGTGGGTTGTCAGTAACAGAAGGGTTCAAATGTGGGTTGTCAGTAACAGAAGGGTTCAAATGTGGGTTGTCAATAACAGAAGGGTTCAAATGTGGGTTGTCAGTAACAGAAGGGTTCAAATGTGGGTTGTCAGTAACAGAAGGGTTCAAATGTGGGTTGTCAGTAACAGAAGGGTTAAAATGTGGGTTGTCAGTAACAGAAGGGTTCAAATGTGGGTTGTCAGTAACAGAAGGGTTCAAATGTGGGTTGTCAGTAACAGAAGGGTTCAAATGTGGGTGTCACTTCTTACCATGAGTTGTTCCCCTGCCTGGTTCCACTGACTTCCACTCGCCGCAGCAGGGTCTCATGTTTCAGGCCCCCATGGCACCGGGGCAGACCACCTCCTCCCTCACACAATGCTGGAGTTCTGCCGGCCCCTCCCTGCATAGGCGGGGGTCCTCCCTCCATATGCGGGGGTCCTCCCTCCATATGTAGGGGTCCTCCCAGCCTTAGGACGCGGCTGCAGACCCTTCACACACTGGCCGTTCTGCGGGTACGGGGGGGGCTTCTGCGTCCTGTTCCCTATGACCACTTTAGGATGCAGACCCTGCCGCTGGGCGTCCGGCACCGGCTGCACTGTTTGGTCGGGGTCCTTTGGGTGAGACAGGTGAGGGGGGTGGCCATTTAAACCAGGGCGCTCATGGGTAACGTCCTTATTAACGCGGCTGGTTTTGACGACTGAAGCCATGTGCACCGGGGACAGAGAGTTAGTCCTGAGGATGATGCGGTCGTCCTCCATGTGCTGCGACACCTGCACCAGTTCAGGCCTGTGATTGGTCGAGGAGGTCGCTCTGAAGTCGCCGAGGTCGTTCAAGCTGTGAAAGGTGCCGGACGGCCACTGGGTCAGACTGGGCGTGTCCTCACTGAGGTCAATGTTGGCGGTGAGACGGTCAATGTCTTCCACCACCTGAAGGACAATAGAGACGGATGATACCTCTGGACGAAACTGGGAAAGCAAACCTCCACCAAGGCAGACCCCCCCCTTCAAATGAAGAGATTCGGTCTGTCTGTCTGTCTGTCTGTCTGTCTGTCTGTTAGCAAGGTAACTCAAACAGTAATGGACGGATCTTGCTGAAATTTTCAGGTTAAGTTGATAACAGGGAGATCTGGAAAAGATTCGATTTTGGTGGTGATCTGTGTGTGTGTGTGTGTGTGTGTGTGTGGGGGGGGGGGGGGTTCAAGATAAGTCAAAAACGTATGGAGTACGTGTTGGGAGTGTTACAGGAACAAATGATTACATTTTGGTGGTGATCCAGAAGAGAGCCTGGATTCTGGTAAATGGAGAATATATTTCAAAGTGATCCAGAATCCAGTCTCTCTTCTGCCCCCCCCCCATTACCAAGCTAACCTGTACATTTCATCAAGATCCGTCCATATCTTTGTGTGTTATCTTGTTAACTAACAGACAAACTCTAGCAAAAACATAACTTCCTTGGCGGAGGTAAAAACCACATCACATCAGTTAAAATGCCCCCACCCACCAGGTGACCCTGAAGCTTATTCTCTGCATTTTTATGTTTCTTATTCTGTTTTTCTGTATTTTATGGGTTAATTTGAGTACCAAAAAAACTAGCACAACAGTCAACACAGTGTTATGATGGAGTTTTCTTTTCATTAAAGCACCTACAGATTAAGATACAATAATAATTCAATTAATGTGAAGCGCTAATGCTAGCATTAGGCTAATGCTAGCACTAGCCTCAGGCTAGCACTTAGCTAATGCTAGCACTAGGCTAATGTCTCACCCAGTTTACAAAAAAAGACGTTAAGTGACCTTCTGTATTGAGTCTGTTTTCTCACAATTAATATAGAATAACAATTAATATTTAATCATGATTAATCCAAAGCAGTCTTGTGATTAATCTGTTTAAAATTTGTAATCATTTGACATTCTGTATTTTAAAAGAGTTTTTGAATATATATTTTTGATTTGTATTTGTGTTAGTTTTATATATATATATATATATATATATATATATATATATATATTTTTTTTTTTTTTTTATTTTATTTTATTTATTTTTTTATTGTTTTTTTTTTGTGGACTTTACTATGTTTGGCCATGTTTCTTAGTGTATATTTGTGTATTTTGTGGGAAATTGGAGTACATAAAAAAACCTAAAACACAACAATCACCCGACATAAAGTGTTGAGACGAAGTTTTCTTTTCACCAAAGCACTTCGACCTTCTAGAAGATTGTGCTTTGGCTAAGACATTGTCTAACTTATGACAACACATGTAAATGCAGATATATTCCCCTCTTTATTGAGTGTGTTTACTCATGAAAAAATAAGTACAATTAATATAGATTAAACATGATTAAATATATTTTAATTCAGAACAATCCAAAGCAACCCTGTGATTAATCTGATTAAAATGTTAATCATTTCACAGGCTTAAAATAAAAAAAATAAATTAAGTCACATTGAAGACACTATATTTTTCTTTTTCTTTTTTTTTTGTTCATTTTTTGTGAATTTTAGTGGACTTTTACAACGTTTTATTTTTTTTCTTTGCATTTTTATGCTTCTTTGTACATGTTGTAAGACATTTGAGTCCAAAAAAAACATATATAAGACTCAACAAAACAGTCACATTGAAGTGATTGTATTTGTTGTGACATAGAACAGTATATTATAGACGACAGTGAAAAGAGTGCAGTAGTTTAACTCTTTAAAAATGATAGTTTTGTTCAATCTCATGTCATATAATGATGACAGTGATGTTTCTAAATCTAGTTTATGGTGTTTTCACATGACTTCACACGACTGTTGCTTGAAATTGCTTAGACTTTTAAAAGAAAAAGTACACGATCCACATACGTGATGGAGAAAACGAGTAGAGTTGACAAAATTAATGCCATAATCCATTAATCTCATTACATTTTTAACACAATTAAATGGTTAGTTTGTTGAAATTGCTGAATAAACATGTTAAATCCATATATATTAATTTTTTTTACATTATGTTTTGGATATTTTATCACAGTTTTTGGTGTTTTTTTCAGTATTTTAAGAGTTTTTGAAATTTTTTGGTGTATATTAGTGGATTTTACCATGTTTTCTATATATTTTTTCTCGGAATTTTTATGTTTCTGTGTGTATTTTTCTGTATTTTGTCAGAAAATTTGAGTACAAAAAAAATCTAAGACATAACAATCGCCCAACGTAAAGTGTTTCTTTTCACCAAAGCACTTCGACCTTCTGGAAAATTCTGCTTTGGCTAAGACGTTGCCTACGTGCAGATATATTACCCTCTTTGTCGAAAAATTAAATACAATTAATATATATTAATCATGATTAAATTATATTTTAAAATCTAGATTAATCCAAAGCAACCCTGTGATTAATCTCTATTTGACAGCCTTAAAATAAATACAAACCAAATTAAACAAAGACTCAACAAAATAGTCACATTGAAGAGACTATATTTTTCTTTTTCGTTTTTTTTTTGTAATTTTTTTGTGAATTTTAATGGAGTTTTACAATGTTTTATTTCTTTTTCATTGTATTTTTATGCATTTTGTAAGAAATTTGAGTACAAAAAAAAACCCCATATAAAAACTAATTATATATAAAGACTCAATAAAACAGTTACATCAAAGAGAGTTTGTTCTGAAAATAGATTATGGATTACAATGAGAAGAGTGCAGTAGATTTGTTCAATGTCATCTCATATAACGATGACAGTGCTGGCTTTAAATCACTGTTTTCTCATGACTCCACGTGGCTGTTGCTGGAAATTGCTTAAACCTTCTAAGTAAAATGACCTACTATCCACAAACCTGATGGAAAAAACACAAAAAGTGAGTCACGTTTAGTCAAGTTGAACTGATACCATGTGGTGAAAAAGTGCCAACAGTTTTAAATAAGGGGTGGGAGGTGACATGTTTTTTTTTTTGTTTTTTTTTACTTCTTCCCACTCCCTTTTGAATATGTTACTTGCCTTCTTATTTTTTATTTATTCTATATTGTCTTTGTCTTGTTATTTTATCAATTATTGGCTTGTTTTTGTGCTTGACATATTCAAAATAAAATGACTAAACTAAAAAAAAACAAAAAAAAACCTAAGTAACAATCACACTAATAACCTTCAGATAAGCTACATGATTAGCTTGTTTCCAGCAGCATCAATTCACAGTGATGCAGTCATTTGCAGTGTTGCAGTATAATACACAGGTCTATGCGCAGATGCATTCAGCTGTGAATCAGCTACATTACAGCTCAAAGCAAAATTAATAGTGAAAGTGCCAGGCATAATTTAGTACGAGCCTCATGCCAGACTTTTTAACGCGCTGGCCGGAACGCTGCCAGTTTTGGCAGCGTTCGACAAAAGGTCAGTGCAAATTGTTCTCGATCACGGCTTCAGGAAGAGGCGATGACTGAGTCACAAACAATGTGTTGGATGGACACACTGTTCTGCTCCTGTGAACATGAAGAAATGCTCACATGCACAGAAGCACATACTGATAACCTGACCTGTGTCACACTGATCTGCACTGGGGATTATTCTGTCACAACTCCAGTCATACACTGCCCCCTTGTTTATCGTGGGGGTTACGTTCTAAAAATAACCCACAATAGGCCAAATCTGCAAAGTAGTCACCTTTTTTTTTTTTTTTTTTTTTTTAACAATTATTCTACATGTTTTAATCCCTTAAAACCTACTGTCACAAATACGCAACATACCAAAAAAAATGTGCTATAGTCAAATTAATTATCTCCACTTAATTTAATATTTCCTTTTTAGGGCTGTCAAATGATTAAGAAGTTTAACCAGATTAATTGCAGGGTTGCTTTGGATTCATTTTGATTAATTTTAATTAATCATGATTAAAACACCTTATGTTAGTCGGCTGTTTTGTCTCAGGTTTTTTTTTTTTTTTTTTTGGGGTGGGGGGTAGGGGGTGGGGGGGGTACTCAAATTTCCCACAACATACACAAAAATATAAGAAGAAGCAAAAATGTGGATGAAAAACATATACAATACATGCTAAAACCCACAAAAAAATCACCAAAAAATTAATTGGAAAAACCCAAAATATATTCAAAAACTCATCTAAAATACAGAAAAAAACACCCCAAAAATATGCTAAAATATCCAAAACATATGCATATATATATATATATATATATATATATATATATATATATATATATATATATATATATATATATATATATATATATATATATATATATATATATATATATACAATTATCATATTTATTCAACACCTTCAACAGTTTCAACAAAACCACTGAGGTTCCATTGAGTTGTGTTAAATAAAAAATAGATTAAAAATAGATTAATCATGATGATGGATTATTCCACATTAATGCATTCATTTTGACATCCCTACTTTATTTATATACTTATATGTAAATCTTTCTACACTTTTCTCACCAGGCATCGACATTTTCTTAGAATTCCCTCTTATTAATTCAAACTCTCGAAGCTCAAACCTTTGTAGATTTTTGTCCAAAAGAGGAGGAAGGAGCAGAGGTACTCTAAGATTTAAAAAATATTTTTAAAAAAAGCCTTGAATATAACATGGTAATTCTAAAACCATATGAGCCAACGCGTGCCTCTGCTTTGACTTCACCAGGTACAGATGAGCACCTTAATAACAGTCTCCTCAGCGCTCATAACCCTTTTGCGTTTTCTATTTGTAGATTTTTGTAGAATATTTTCCAATGTGACATTTGTGTCAGTTCCAAAATATGTTTTTTCACTATTCCTAATACTTCTTAAATCAGGGCTGTCAAACTCATGTTAGTTCAGGGGCCACATTCAGTTAAATTTGATCTGAAGCAGTAAAAAAAAAAAAAAAAAAAAAAAACCCATAATGTATAAATAATATAAACTTTTCTTCTTACTTTTCTTTGTTTTAGAGTGAAAAAAGTAAAATCATAGGTAACACTTTATAATACCTACACGCAATCCACTATGTATTAACCATTTGTTACCTATTTGTTAATGTTTATTAATGTCTTTCTTATACACAAAATATCATAAAGCATTTGTTCACACGGCTACAAATGGTTTGTTCATAGAAAATAACTTTGTTTATGATAAATTGTGTATGAATAAACCATTAATAAATGGTTAATACATAGTGAATTGTGTGTAGGTATTATAAAGTGTTACCAAAACAAACAATATTAGGCTTTTGTTTATCATTTACACATATACATGCTAACTTACAGATCACACTTCATCTCCAGATAAACTAAATATTTAGTAATAGGGGGAATATTATTAAAATTGTTCTTACTTTTCTTAAGACATTTCCAATTTTTCATATTTGTTCTGATTATTGAGATTTTTTTGGTGAAATTATCATTTGTTTTAGTGTCACTAAATGAAAAATAAATTAAATGTTTTTACATTTGAATATTTCTAGGTTATTATGAGACTGAACTGGTCTGAATGTGAACCATGAACTAAAATGATTAATTTATAACATAGTGGAATGTTTGCATTTCCTAAATTCATCCAAAGGGCCAGATTTAGCCCCCGGGCCATATGTTTGACACCTGTGTCTGAAATGAATTATCTCCATTTATTGTAATATTATCTTCTTTAGTTTGAGTTTTTTTTTCTGTATAAATTACATATCTTCTTATATCGAACTCACTGGTCATGTAGATTAGTGGTGGCTGGACACGCCCCCTTCTGGGCAGTGACGGTATGACAACAACAGAAACAGGATCGATAAAGAAGAATTGACCTTCTGCTAAGACCACAAGTCTTTGTGTGCGGCTTATGTGTAACACAATCAGGGTTTTTAAAAGGGGACACATCATACGAAATACACTTTATGTTTTTCCAACACAAATATGTGTCTGTGTGTGACGACCTTTAAATTATGAACAAAAAACATCCACTCTGCTTTTCTCCTGATCCATTTCTTGTTAGAGGACGATGGATTTTCTATGCTTTGTACGTTACATGCATAGATTCATTTGAATACCCCACCCCATCCCACCCCACCAGCTCAGATAGCACCACCTACTGGTCACACACCTCTGCTCAGACTCATTATTATCTATTGTACAACATTGTACGTTAAGGTACATTGAGGTCTGAGCCCTGGTCACTGTTTCTGGGTCTGTGGTTGAGCTGACCCGGGTTGACCAGGACCTCAAGACACCAGGACTGTTAACGGACCAGGACCTGAGGACACCAGGACTGTTAACAGACCAGGACCTGAGGACACCAGGACTGTTAACGGACCAGGACCTGAAGGCACCACAACTGTTCACGGACCAGGACCTGAGGACACCAGGACTGTTAATGGAGCAGGACCTGAAGGCTCACTTAATGTGGTTTTGAGCCCCCAACCAAGCCTCCAAGTCAGCTGTACCTGGAAGGCACTCCCCGCCCCCAGTAGCTCTAGCCAATCACAGCACTCGAGGTAGATTTTTGTATTTTTCCCTCTACATTTTATTTATTTCCTGAAGATGACTCAGCACTTGTCCAGTTCAGCCGAGGTGAGTCATCTGTACCTTGATAAAGTTATTTAGCTGTAACCTGTGTAATGTTGTGAAATGTTGTAAACGGTGTGCAACTGTGAATACTGCAGTTGTCATTTTGGCTATGTATGCTTAACTGAATAGGCAGGTATGCTAATGAGCTAGTTAGCTTTTTACTGTTGAGGAGGTTTAGCATGTAAATTTACATAATTGCCAGCTTACAGACTGACTATTATAGCTAATACATGCTTAACATTTGGTTTAGTTAAAGGTACCTTCGACATTAACTAGCTCGCTAGCTAGCCCTTTCAAGTAAACATAGCTTTATTCAAAGAGCATGCAGCTTAAATGGTTATTTTTAAAAGCAAATATAGAAGCAGTCTAATGTTAAACCTCTTCAATAGTGATGGAACATTTATGCAAAAGCTGAACACATTCTGTACTGTACAGGAGACACAGCACCGAAGACATGGACAATGGTCTACAGTCCTTTAGCCAATCAGGATGTAGAACACACATGTGCATTCATGGTGTAAAAAAAACCCAAAAATTGCAGTTAAAAAATTCTGGCCAGGAAAGGTGAACTGCTTTATAGTGAGCGACAACTGTGTAGGGCTGTAGACATCGAATATTTTGGGAATCTAGTAATCTGTTAATTATTTCATTGATTGATTAATCGGATAAATTCCATTTTAGTTTTTTTGTTGTTGCTTTTAATTTTTTGTACTTTTTAATAAATGTGGATTGTCAAAGGCGGAGGTATTTGGAGGTGCCTGTGGACCTGGAGGAATGAAAAGGGATGTAGTAAGACATAAGACTACATTTTAAATGGTGCTAGCACTCATCAGTTAGCAACATGTTACTTAATAGTAGAAAAGCGTCATGCATGGCCATCTGAAGAGGCATCCACTAGCTAACCTGAGTGTTATGAGCAGCAGTGCAGACAACATGCATTAAGACAATGCCATCTTTTTCTTACAAATATGATGTGGACAGTGTGGTGTGCGTCTTGGCGAACACTGACTTGAACTTTTTGAGGACGCATGACAGACATCTGGACAGTCTGGTTTTAGAGCCGTCGGTCCAGACATATGTTCACCCTACTGATGTTGTGCAGTTAAATTTAAAAGAAAACTCAAAGTGTTAGCCTGTGTTTTGTTTGGGTTTGGGTCAAGTTGCTCATTGCTGGACAGACGTGTGTCGCTGTTGTTTCCACGATGATAATGTGATGATGTCATCACAACCCGTCAACTCGACTTCCACTTTATTGACGGATAAGTCGACTTGAAAAAAAAGTTGTTAAGTTTTAATGCTCTACTTAATACCATAGTTTGTAGAAGCTCTGAGTCACTTGAGGAAGTTTCGCTGATGTGTTGATGCTTTCAATTCAGGTGTTATGTGAAATACAGCAAGGGTAGGCTAATGCTAATACTACAGTGATAGGCTAATGCTAATACTACAGTGGTAGGCTAATACTAATACTACAGTGGTTGGCTAATACTACAGTGGTAGCCTGATGTTAATACGACAGTGGTAGGCTAATACTACAGTGGTAGGCTAATGCTAATACTACAGTGGTAGGCTGATGTTGATACTACAGTGGTAGGCTAATACTACAGTGGTAGGCTAATACTAATACTAGTGGTAGGCTGCTGTTAATACTACAGTGGTAGTCTAATACTACACTGGTAGGCTGATGTTAATACTACAGTGGTAGACTAATACTACAGTGGTAGGCTAATGCTAATACTACAGTGGTCGGCTAATACTACAGTGGTAGGCTGATGTTAATACGACAGTGGTAGGCTAATACTACAGTGGTAGACTAATGCTAATACTACAGTGGTAGGCTGATGTTAATACTACAGTGGTAGGCTAATACTACACTGATAGGCTGATATTAATACCACAGTGGTAGGCTAATCAACAGTGGTAGGATCATGTTAATGCTACAGTGTTAGGCTAATGCTATTTTTCCATGTACACACTGTATTGTGTTGTCTACCTTATGCAGTGTAATATGGTACCGAACTTCTGACTTTTTTTAATGCATACTGTTACTTTTCTCCATTCCCACTGACAGTCGAGTGCTGCCGAACATCTTATATCTTTGAAGTGAACTGACATCACTTCAAACAGTCTGTGTGAAACAATGATACCAGAGGCGTGAGAATGATATGACAGCAACGAGATGAACATTAACATGAGTTAAACAAATCTTCGAGGCAACATTTCCAACATTTTTTCTACTCGAATTATTCAAACTCCTTTGAGAATCGTTTCACCTCTACAACCTTTTTGTGATTCAAATGTCACAAAAAAACCAAGGTATCTTTGGTAAAAGGGTGGGATAACAGCACTGACACCTGCTGAATGAAGACACATCCTAAATAAAAGACCTCCCTACCTCTTTCATCTCCACATGAACTTGCTTCAGACCTCCCAAAACGTCCTCCAGGTCTGTCACCACTTGTCGAATTTGATCCCTGACCGAGTCCTGCCTTCTGTTGTGCTCCACCACTTCTGGATCCTGGCGCTGGTGCTCACTTTTAGATCCTAAAGGTTCTGCGTCTCCACCAGAGGAAGAGACGCAGGCCCCCTTCCGTCTACTTCTGCTGGGCTTCAAGTGTTTTTGTGGAACTTCAGTGGAGAAGAACCCTTTATAAGACGACCCACCTCGTCCATTGCAGCCCTCCTCTGATCCACCCTTCAGTCTCCAGTCCTGATGCCTATCTCTTTCCTCCCGTCCCTCAAACGGGGGATGCCTCGGCCCGCTGTGGCCATTTGGCAAATGATAATGTTCTGAGTTACACGCACAGTCGTCCTCCTGCTCCACCGACACATATCTGACAGTCCTCCTGTGCCTGTATCCCTGACCTTTGACCTGAAGATGAGGGAGCTGATGTGGTAGGGCAGCGTTAAAGGAGTGCGTCCTAGTGTCATTTTGCGGCACACAGCTGCACTGTTCGGGTACAGAAGGGTAGTGTCTGGGTACAAACTCCTTCCACTGGGCAGGGTTGATCTCCCAGGGGCAGACTTGGCTCAATTCGTCCAAGTGGTTGTTGTACGGGCCCAGCCCTGTGAACACAGGCCTCCTCTGTGGGTTCCGGTGACTCCCACTCCTCTCCAAAACTCTCCCGTCCACATCCTTAACCCGTGGAGTCTGGATGTCTCTCCTGCAGTCCAGTAATGGGTGGTCCATCTGTCTGCTGGACGATCCCGGCCCACCGTGGTAGCTGTACGGCAGCTCATAGTGGACGCAGACGCAAGGGGGAGTGTTGGTGCGTTGAAGAACTCGGTGGCGTCCCGTTATCTGTGTGCCGTCCGCTGTGTACATGTCCAAAGAAGTCCAGACGGTTGCGTGTGAAACGCCTTCAAAAACAAATGCTTTCCTCCTCTCCCTGCTCTCTCCAGCCCAGTCATTCACCCACTGTTTTCCTCATCTGCGTCTTCCCACAAGAAAACTTTTCTTCAGCTCCTTTTTTTTTCTTTTTTTTACTGTGCCCAAGACTTCTCCCTCCCCTTCCCTCCCCTTCCTTTCCTTCCTGCCTGTTGTTTCCTTTCTTCTCCTTCTTCTTCTTCTTCTTGTATCCAGTACTTCTTCAACCTCTCAGCTTGTCTTTTTCCTTTTCCTAAACCCTCTTTTTCTCCTACTTCTGACTTTTTTCTTCTTCTTTCTTTTTCTTCCTCACCCTGTAGCCCTCTCTCCTACATGGGGCCCCTCTCCACCTCCCTCCCTCCCTCCCTCTCTGTCTCTCTCTACCTCTCCCGCCTTGTTCTGTCTCATTTGCTGCTGCAGGCTTCAACTCTCTCTCTCTCTCTCTCGCTCACTCACTGTCTCTCTTTCTCTCTGTCTGACCATGTATTTCCCGTTTCCTCCCCTCCCCTCTCCCACTTCCCTCTGTTTCTCCACCTCTCTCGCCTCTGGTATATTCTCTCACATACTCGTCTGTACCTGAATTCATGGATTTTTTCTTTCCCTTCCACCTGAAATCCATTCGCCTCCCGAGACTCCACTGGTATAGTACTCCATTTGGGTTTCGTTCTCCCTCCAGAGTCCTGAGCTCATTAGCCAAAACTAAAGCCTTTGCACTCTGCAATTAAACGCTGCCTGGGATTCCTTGGCCAGAGACGGAGAGAGGAGTGGAGTGGAGTGGAAAGGAGGGGGAGTAGAGGGGAGGAGAGTAGCACCGGAGGAGGTGGGGTTTCCAACATATACACAGATGAGGGAGAAGACAGTACTTTGAGTCAAGAAGACAGAGTCACTGCCCTTGTACCGGGATTGTAATCTTCAACACTCACAGATTGTAAATGTCTTTATTCTCTTTTCTGAATGTCCTTTTGCTTCTTTGTGCCTTGATTGAAGTGGTGTCATTTCAGCAGCAGAGCAAAACTTCACTGTGTTGCAACGAGCTCAGACACCGTTAGAGCATTGCATAAAAACCCAGATTAATTTCAAATCTGTGCAAATGTCTTTAAAGGATATATTTCCTTGTAACCTCTTACTATTCTGAGGTGATTTTATCTTAAAACACCTGAAAAATACGTCTCCAAATTAAAACTCCTTCTGTTTCTTCAACAGTTTGGAGTACAGGTAAAAGAATGGGCTCTTTGTAAAGGTAACACCCTCTAGTTTGGACTAAAACATTCACTTTTATGGTTTATTCAACAGGTAAAAAGCTGTAGACTTACAAACACTAACACATTTAATCCACCGCCCCCACACACACCTTAATTTTCCAGTGAAAACCATGGTTTATTTGTCTGCATTTGGTAGGTATGGACTGAAACACACCATTTACCAACAGACCAATGTCTGTGACCTTTACAGTTCAAAGTTGAGAACTTTATTTATAAAAAAAAAATCAGTTTTAGAGTATTTTTTTCTACAGTTATATTTAGATTCAAGATCCAAGAGTAAAAAACACACAGGCTTGATGCTATGCAGTGAAATCCTTAGATCGAATGCATCCCATCAATGTGAGAAAATTACTCAAACTAAAGGTACAGTGCAATTATATGTTTTACAGAGGGGGCATTTGGGGAATTATCTTTTCAAACATTTGGAACTTTTTGGAAAAAAATAGGAAACCATTGAATGCTTCAAACA
>CM035799.1:35960233-35965233 GCA_020466265.1 Siphamia tubifer | reverse complement strand
TTTAAAAAAATATCTTTTTCTAAATATCCTGTCCATACCAACTAAACTGTGTACCATGACCTAATAAAACACATCATCTACACACTAACTCACATTTAAAGGCTTTATTTTTTTTGGCTATTTTTGTAATATTTTTGATTTTTCCTGCTTTAAATCAGTATTATTTCATCCATAGCAAAAAACAAATATGCAGTTTTACTTTTTAATTTATTACAATGGAGAAGTTGTACTTTTTTTTTTAACTTTTACTTCATTAAGTGAGTTTGAATCAGTACTTCTACTTTTACCAGAGTATTTTTTCATACAAGTAGCTGTACTTCTACTTAAGTACAGAATGGGAGTACTTTAACCACCACTGCCCATAGAAGATAATGCTCCTTAAAAGTGACAAAAATTTAGAAGGATAAAAATTCTGCCCTCTTACTTTTAATATCTAATCTTCAACTTTTGTTCTGTGAAACTATGGAATCTATGCTATATATAAATATAACATTTATGTCCATAGATTTAACAGAATTATAAGGGTAGCCATCGCAATTTTAGTCATTTTTAGATATAAACATTTTCGAGGGTCTCAGAGGGGGGGGTCCCAGAACTCCTTAATAAAAAATAATAATCAGGGCTGTAAATTAACACCTGCCATTTTGGCGGGTAAAAAAACCCACTTACTAGCCACTTTGGCTAGTGGCGAGTGATAGAAAAAAATTTTTTTAGAAAAGTGTCCTGATTAGAAAACCTTCTCTAGTCCCGAACACCGACAAGACGAAAGTTCCTACATATCCCATGAACTCTACCGTGATGACGTTGCATGCATCCATTGGCTGTGTCCTTATTGCATTCGATTTCGAGCATTTTCGCACGGTTGACTCTGAGGTGAAGAAGAAGACGTTAAGAAATAGAAGAAGGAGAATATTTTCTGAAGCGTGTGTTGTGTCAATGAGAACAAAAAAAAGAATGTGGTGATGGTTGGGAATTTCGGAATGTGGGGGTGAGAAAAGGGCAAAGACTGGAGGGGATGTTGTTGAGTCTGAGGTAACGATAAAGAAAAAGTAAAGGACATTTAACCCAAAATGGGTTGGGGGGTCGTGAGTGGCTGGTGTTGGACACGGAGAGACATAATGTATTACAGCGAGTGTCGAATTTAGGGTTAGAAAAAACTTGAGGAAAATTGAGCAACAAGATGTGATGTTATGTATTGTATAAATGTTATAGATGAGATAAAAGTAAAGAAGTGTTAACAGTAAAAGGTGAGAAAATGTTAAAGCAACAAGATGTGATGTGAGTGTATGTTTACAGATATTTAATGGGGACAGTGGAGATAAAAAGTAAAGAAGTTAAATGTGAAAATGCAAAAAAAAAAAAAAAATTTCATCATATGGTTGAAGAAATGATATGGGGACTAATTGAGAAAATGTAAGAGCAACAACATGTGAGTGTATGTATTGTATAAATTATAATATAGGTGAGAAAAGTAAAGAAGTGTTAACAGTGAAAGGTGAGAAAATGTAAAATGAAGAAGTTTTAAGAGTTAAATGTGAAAATGTAAAAAAAAAATGTGATCATATGTTTAAAGAAATGAATTATTTCAAGAGGAAAAGGTTAAATAAAATAATTTAAAGACATTTGAAGGCGTATGTCTCATTTTGGTCAGGGGAAAAAAAATGGCTAGTTGAATTTCTGATTGGCTAGTAAGATTAAAAAAATCTACTAGCCACATTGGCTGGTGATGACAAAAGTAAATTTAGAGCCCTGATAATAATCATATGGCTGTTCATAGTTGCACATATCTATTATACAAACAAAGTATGAGCCATATTTTTGGCCGATCCCCATCTTCCGACCTCTGCCTGGTTTTTCTCGTGCAATGACTCTTAAACAATAAAAAGGTCGAAAAAAGCAAAAAAAATAATCACACTTTTCTCATTTTTCCATCTTCAGTTTACTGTTTGTCCATCTGCAATGACAGTCGCTGGCACCCCAGAACAATTATAATTTCAAATCATCATTTCCATAGTGGATAATTTTTTATTTTCATCACATGTTCCTTTTATTATTCCACCAATGAACGGCAGTTATGTTTTTGCAGTTGTTTGTTTGTTTGTTTTCTGGCTAACTCAGAAAGTTATAAATGGATTTAGCAGAAATTTTCAGGAAATGTTGATAATGACACAAGGAACAAGTGATAAAAGTTTGGTGGTGATCAGAGGAGGGGGGTGGCACACATTATTATTCTGTATTCACTTCCGTTCTGTTCTTTTATTTGCATCATATCAGTGTTTTCTTTGCCTTTTACTGCCATCGCACTAGCCTTTTCATTGCCTTTCTGTAGTGTTTGTTTTTTTTAAATATACATCACTGAACTTCCTCAGCAACTGTACGGAATGATAAGAGGTAAAAAATATTATAAAAAGTAGAAGCTTCAAATAACTTCTTGAACAAAGGTTTGGAAAATGAACTGAAAAAAGCAAAAGTCATTCATTGATTTGTTCAGCGTTAGTGTGCACAGCTGAAACACACATCATCCATGGCAGTATGGGTTCTCCCAGTCTCTGACATCTCATTAAACAGAGCCCACCTGGGGCCCCCCCGCCGGCCCACCTGGGGGCGCCCCTGCTGGTCCACCTGCTGGAGCTCATTACACAACAGGGACATAACCTCATCCAGGCGTCCCACATTCAACTCCAGCCAAAGGCCATTCTGCAGAAACACTCCCAGAGCTCTGTCTCTGTCTATTTACTCAGTCTAAGGAAGAAAATGCATAATATAAAAATAATAAAATGAACATATTTTCTTTATTATCTCATGTCATGTGTATGTAGTGCTTTATAAACAGTGTTTTATCGTTAACCAAAACTAATATGATGAAAACAAGAATTGAAAAAACATTTTCACAAATTGAAATAAATGAAAACTGTCATTAAAATTAAAAATAACTAACTGTATTGTGCACTTAGAAAACTAAATAAAACATAGAAATATTGTGGGTGAAATTCCTGTTGTTTGTTTCAATGTAACTAAAGTTGGGAGAAAACAGCAGGAAAAAAAATCCTATATGGGATTTATTTGATAAAAGATATAACAAAACTTAAAACTAAACTAAAACCAGAGGTGGAAGTAACTAAGTAAAAGTACTTTCATTACTGTACTTAAGTAAAAACTTTTAGGTATCTGTACTTTACTTGAGTATTTATTTTTCTAGCAACTTTTTACTTTTACTCCCTACAGTTTTCTATAAATATCTGTACTTTATACTCTTTACATTTATATAAATATCTGTACTTTATACTCTTTACATTTATATAAATATCTGTACTTTATACTCTTTACCTTTATATAAATATCTGTACTTTATACTCTTTACATTTATATAAATATCTGTACTTTATACTCTTTACATTTATATAAATATCTGTACTTTATACTCTTTACATTTATATAAATATCTGTACTTTATACTCTTTACATTTATATAAATATCTGTACTTTATACTCTTTACATTTATATAAATATCTGTACTTTATACTCTTTACATTTATATAAATATCTGTACTTTATACTCTTTACATTTATATAAATATCTGTACTTTATACTCTTTACATTTATATAAATATCTGTACTTTATACTCTTTACATTGTCAAAATAGACTTGTTACTTTTTCAAACAAGACAAGTGTGACAGTGAGTTGTGATTTACGATATCATAATTTTGACTTTTTATCTTGTAAGTATCCATTTCTTACATCATAATTGAACTTTTTTATCATAATATTGACTTTTTTTATGTCATAATTCAGAATTTTTACTCTAAATTTTGACAAATTTTATCTGATAATTAAATCTCCTATTTATGACTTTTGAAATTTTCTGTCCATACCCACTACCCCATGACCCAGTAAATAAACTCACTTTTACACACACACACACACACACTATATATATATATATATATATATATATATATATATATATATATATATATATATATATATATATATATATATATATATATATATATATATATATATATATATATATATATATATATATATATATACATATATATATTGAATCACTAGAGTATTTTTTCACACCAGTATCTGTACTTCTACTTAAGTACAGAATGTCAGTACTTTGAACACCTCTGACTAAAACTACGCATTTAGAAAAAAAGGAAAACTAATAAAAACTAGCAACGTTGCTCAATAGTTTGACTAATTGTATATATATATATGTGTGTGTGTGTGTGTGTGTGTGTGTGTGTGTGTGCGTGTGTGTGTTTTCACACAGGATGTTCAGGACAGGCAGAAAGAGAGGTGACTGGAGCTTCAGGGCTCCAGGTGAGGTTTTGGTGGATATATGGAACATACGAACAAATGATCTTAGTAAATATGACATTTGAAGTGTTAGTGTTTGTGAAGTCAAGTTAGTGCAAATACAAACCAGGTTAGTCAGTGCTAGTGACCATAAACCATAAAGGAAGTCAGCGTAGCAGTGTCCTGGACATGGGGAGTGCATCATACCAGCCTTATTTATCTATTTTATTTATTTTTATATAGTGCAAGATATCATTTATTTAATGTTTTCTGGATATTTCTGAATACAAAATGTATGCTGAAAAAGAATGAGTAAATGAATAAAGTATTCTTCTTGAAGGACTCCACTAAATATAAGTGTAGCTGGTTTTGAACACATACTCAATTTAAAATATGGGGGGGGGGGGGGGGGGGGGGGGGGGGGGGGCTGGGGGGTCGAGTCCAAGACCAGACTTGAGTACTACAGCCCTGCGTATGTGTCAATGATGCGCAGGCTGACCCACAGTGGGCGCCTGCGGTCCCCAATGGTCATCTGCAGTAGCGGGTCATTGAAAAATTTTGTTAATCCTATTCAGGGGGTGGGACAGAACTGGACTGAACCATTTAGCAAGGAGGGGGGTTAAATGAGAATATGATGAAGAACTAAGGAAAAAACTTATGGAAATTGACAACTATGTTTAATTAG
>CM035799.1:35876019-35960133 GCA_020466265.1 Siphamia tubifer | reverse complement strand
AATGTAAGAGCAACAACATGTGAGTGTATGTATTATATAAATTGTAATATAGGTGAGAAAAGTAAAGAAGTGTTAACAGTGAAAGGTGAGAAAATGTAAAATGAAGAAGTTTTAAGAGTTAAATGTGAAAATGTAAAAAAAAAATGTGATCATATGTTTAAAGAAATTAATTATTTCAAGAGGAAAAGGTTAAATAAAATAATTTAAAGACATTTGAAGGCGTATGTCTCATTTTAGTCAGGGGAAAAAAAAATGGCTAGTTGAATTTCTGATTGGCTAGTAAGATTAAAAAAATCTACTAGCCACATTGGCTGGTGATGACAAAAGTAAATTTAGAGCCCTGATAATAATCATATGGCTGTTCATAGTTGCACATATCTATTATACAAACAAAGTATGAGCCATATTTTGGCCGATCCCCATCTTCCGACCTCTGCCTGGTTTTTCCTCGTGCAATGACTCTTAAACAATAAAAAGGTCGAAAAAAAAAAATCACACTTTTCTCATTTTTTCCATCTTCAGTTTCCTGTTTGTCCATCTGCAATGACAGTCGCTGGCACCCCAGAACAATTATAATTTCAAATCATCATTTCCATAGTGGATAATTTTTTATTTTCATCACGTGTTCCTTTTATTATTCCACCAATGAACGGCAGTTATGTTTTTGCAGATGTTTGTTTGTTTGTTTTCTGGCTAACTCAGAAAGTTATGAATGGATTTAGCAGAAATTTTCAGGAAATGTTGATAATGACACAAGGAACAAGTGATAAAAGTTTGGTGGTGATCAGAGGACGGGGGCGGGGGTGGCACACATTATTATTCTGTATTCACTTCCGTTCTGTTCTTTTATTTGCATCATATCAGTGTTTTCTTTGCCTTTTACTGCCATCGCACTAGCCTTTTCATTGCCTTTCTGTAGTGTTTGTTTTTTTTTAAATATACATCGCTGAACTTCCTCAGCCACTGTAGGGAATGATAAGAGGTTAAAAAATATTATAAAAAGTAGAAGCTTCAAATAATCTTCTTGAACAAAGGTTTGGAAAATGAACTGAAAAAAGCAAAAGTCATTCATTGATTTGTTCAGCGTTAGTGTGCACAGCTGAAACACACATCATCCATGGCAGGTATGGGTTCTCCCAGTCTCTGACATCTCATTAAACAGAGCCCACCTGGGGCCCCCCCGCCGGCCCACCTGGGGGCGCCCCTGCTGGTCCACCTGCTGGAGCTCATTACACAACAGGGACATAACCTCATCCAGGCGTCCCACATTCAACTCCAGCCAAAGGCCATTCTGCAGAAACACTCCCAGAGCTCTGTCTCTGTCTATTTACTCAGTCTAAGGAAGAAAATGCATAATATAAAAATAATAAAATGAACATATTTCTTTATTTATCTCAGGTCATGTGTATGTAGTGCTTTATAAACAGTGTTTTATCGTTAACCCAAAACTAATATGATGAAAAACAAGAATTGAAAAAAACATTTTCACAAACTGAAATAAATGAAATAAATTAAAAATAACTAACTGTATTGTGCACTTAGAAAACTAAATAAAACATAGAAATATTGTGGGTGAAATTCCTGTTGTTTGTTTCAATGTAACTAAAGTTGGGAGGAAAACAGCAGGAAAAAAAAATCCTATATGGGATTTATTTGATAAAAGATATGACAAAACTTAAAACTAAACTAAAACCAGAGGTGGAAGTAACTAAGTAAAAGTACTTTCATTACTGTACTTAAGTAAAAAATTTTAGGTATCTGTACTTTACTTGAGTATTTATTTTTTCTAGCAACTTTTTACTTTTTACTCCCTACATTTTTTCTATAAATATCTGTACTTTATACTCTTTACATTTATATAAATATTTGTACTTTATACTCTTTACATTTATATAAATATCTGTACTTTATACTCTTTACATTTATATAAATATCTGTACTTTACACTCTTTACATTTATATAAATATCTGTACTTTACACTCTTTATATTTATATAAATATCTGTACTTTATACTCTTTACATTTATATAAATATCTGTACTTTATACTCTTTACATTTATATAAATATCTGTACTTTATACTCTTTACATTTTATATAAATATCTGTACTTTATACTCTTTACATTGTCAAAATAGGACTTGTTACTTTTTCAAACAAGACAAGTGTGACAGTGATTTGTGATTTACGATATCATAATTTTGACTTTTTATCTTGTAAGTATCCATTTCTTACGTCATAATTGAACTTTTTTATCATAATATTGACTTTTTTATGTCATAATTCAGAATTTTTCCAAAAAATTTTGACAAATTTTATCTGATAATTAAATCTCCTATTTATGACTTTTGAAATTTTCTGTCCATACCCACTACCCCCATGACCCAGTAAATAAACTCTTACTTTTACACACACACACACACACTATATATATATATATATATATATATATATATATATATATATATATATATATATATATATATATATATATATATATATATATATATATATATATATATACATATATATATTGAATCACTAGAGTATTTTTTCACACCAGTATCTGTACTTCTACTTAAGTACAGAATGTCAGTACTTTGAACACCTCTGACTAAAACTACGCATTTAGAAAAAAAGGAAAACTAATAAAAACTAGCAACGCTGCTCAATAGTTTGACTAATTGTATATATATATATATATATATATATATATATATATATATATATATATATATATATATATGTGTGTGTGTGTGTGTGTGTGTGTGTGTGTGTGTGTGTGTGTGTGTGTTTTCACACAGGATGTTCAGGACAGGCAGAAAGAGAGGTGACTGGAGCTTCAGGGCTCCAGGTGAGGTTTTGGTGGATATATGGAACATACAAACAAATGATCTTAGTAAATATGACATTTGAAGTGTTAGTGTTTGTGAAGTCAAGTTAGTGCAAATACAAACCAGGTTAGTCAGTGCTAGTGACCATAAACCATAAAGGAAGTCAGCGTAGCAGTGTCCTGGACATGGGGGAGTGCATCATACCAGCCTTATTTATCTATTTTATTTATTTTTATATAGTGCAAGATATCATTTATTTAATGTTTTCTGGATATTTCTGAATACAAAATGTATGCTGAAAAAGAATGAGTAAATGAATAAAGTATTCTTCTTGAAGGACTCCACTAAATATAAGTGTAGCTGGTTTTGAACACATACTCAATTTAAAATATGGGGGGGGGGGGGGTCGAGTCCAAGACCAGACTTGAGTACTACAGCCCTGTGTATGTGTCAATGATGACCCACAGTGGGCGCCTGCGGTCCCCAATGGTCATCTGCAGTAGCGGGTCATTGAAAAATTTTGTTAATCCTATTCAGGGGGTGGGACAGAACTGGACTGAACCATTTAGCAAGAGGAGGGGGGATAAATGAGAATATAATGAAGAACTAAGGAAAAAACTTATGGAAATTGACAACTATGTTTAATTAGCTTGTTTTAGACCTTCATTAGAAAAGTACAAAAACAAGTGAAACATTATTAAAAATAAATGATATTATCAGCCATCCCTTCATGGGCCCCTGTCAGTGCTCAGGCCCTTGGAAACTTTCCCATCTTTCCTCATCGGGCAGCGCCCCTGTTCCCAAATAGTGGTTCATCCTCCTCCTCCTGTGTACTCCATCTGTGTAGATCATTTGTACGTGCAATCACATGAAGCATGAACAGAACATAACTTAAAATTCATTGGCAATGTCTCTCTCTCTCTCTCTCTCGCTCGCCCTTCAAACCTCTCACCACATTCTCTTCATGCATCCAGACGCACGACACCGGCTGACTGGGTTCTTTTGGATTTTGTTTAAACAGGGTTTTAATTTCACTTAGGAGTCATTAGGGTTCTGTTGTTTTAGTTTTTGGGTTTGGGTTTGTAGGTGATCCATGGTCCACAGACCTGGTCTGCAAAACTAGAGCCCTTTCTGTCAGTCAATTGTTCTGTCTCTCTCTCTTTTTTTTTTTTTAATTAACTCAAATGTCCCACAAAATACTCAAAAATACACAAAAAAAATACAGGAAATAAATAATAAAACATGCTAAAATTCACAAAAAAAGGGATGAAAAATCCCAAACATTTACAAAAACTCTTTGAACATGGGCGCCATGTTTATAGCGCCCCTTCTTATTTATTTATGAACAGTGTTTTACTTCTGCAATTTGATTGAAATAAGGTTTCCTAGTAAGTAACCCAGCTCAATTAGATCAAGAAATTATCCATCTGTCAAAGAGCCAGAGGTCAGACCCCCACCATGGAAAGCCAGCCAGCGAACAAATAACAATCTGCTTCCATTTTTCTGCTTTTCCCCCCTTTGCCCCCCTTTGCCCCCCTTTGCCCCCCTTTTAAGTCCTATTTTTCACCGTAATATTAAAATGGAGTTGCATCATTATTTTAAATAAACTAACTCAGTACATTTTTACTGACTTCAACTCCAGTAAACTATTAGCAGTAGCAGTATTTCCACCTGAGTCGGATGTTTTGGGATATTTTCTATTCAAGCATATAATATAATATAATAAAATATAATAATGACTCTTAAACCACGGGTGGTCTCATACTTATGCATATGTGAAATCCACAGAGAAAGACACGCAAATGATGAAGTTGATGACAGAAGATGGAGTATCATCTAAACCATGATAACCATCATAACACTGATATATACATTATTTTAATAACACATTATTTTAATAACACATTATTTTAATAACACATATATGTACATTCTTTTAATAACACATACTTTTAATAATACCTATATATACATTCTTTTAATAACACATTATTTTAATAATACCTATATATACATTATTTTAATAACATGTATATATTCAGCTCCCACATTAATTCACCTGCGTTTCACAGTAACACCACATACATAAAAAGGATGTTTTTGAGAAAAGTGAAAGAAGAGAAATTTATTTTGAAGGCTGTAATCTGATCAATCGTCTATCAAAACATTTGTTCACATTTATAATCAGTGGTGACTTGGAGAGAGAAGAGAGAGAGAGAGAGAGAGAGAGAGAGAGAGAGAGAGAGAGAGAGAGAGAGAACACCAGGATATATAGCAGTGGGATTTTTTTGGACCAGAACAGTAGTTTGGACTTTATTTTCCATTGACAATGGTCATTTTAGATTCTCATCAGCATTCAACAGTTATACTTTTTTCAAAACTGTCCAAATGTAGCTACTTTGTACAACATTGATTCACCACTAAAACCCATAGAGTTGGATCAATGACAGTGGATTTATGTTCAGTTATTAATATCTTTACTGTAAAAGTCATATATTCTTCTTTTTTTATTTTTTCTCTAATAATCCTCATCTTTAATCTAAACTTATTTTTTCAAACAACTACATGATCATTGAATACATTTTCAAAATTGAGACGAATTTCACTGAAAATACACAAAATACAGTAGATAATATATTAAATGATGAATCATTGAGTACTTTTTAAGGGACAAGACTTTCACAGCTCTATTAAAGAATAAAAAGTCCACTGCAAAGGACATCCCATAAACAATTTAAAAATGCATCTGAAAAAACTGTTGCATTATGCTGGGTTCCAAAAATGGTAATTATTTCATTAAAAAAAATAAAAACTTGTAGTTTCTTGAAGTTTTTCTTCTTCTTTTCTTCGTGTTTTTATGTGGATTTTTTAAAAATACATTTGAAAATTTATTCAGTATCAAACAAGTCCCAATGTTTCACTACAAGCGACATTTGATAAAAAAAAATATAAATAAAACATGTGTTTGAAAAAATACATGCTGCAATGTGATCATTTCAATCATAATACTTAAATTATCTTAAAAAAAATTAAGCAAAAAAGCACAACTCATTTTTTTCCCCCTGAGTCTCAGTAGGTTATAAAAGACTTAATCTAAAGAAAAATTCACCTGGGAACTGACACAAAGTTAACACTGGGTCTTTATATATATATATATATATATATATATATATATATATATATATATATATATATATATATATATATATATATATATAAAGGGTTCATATGAGTGTGTCTTCATTGATGTTCCTAAAGCAGATCCACATCTTCTGTAGAAGCTACAAAGGGAATATCAAAGGTTGGAGCTGTCATACTATCTGTAACTAACCACACACACATACACACACACACACACACACAAAACGTTCAAGTGTGTGTGTGTGTGTGTGTGTGTGTGTGTGTTTCTTCAGAAACTTCTGGGCTTGTACAGCTGTTACATCACACTGTTTTGTGTCGGCTGTCCACCTCCCCTTCAGTTGCGTGACTTGAGGGCAACTGCAAAACAGACAATGAAGAGCGGCGTTTCACTGAGCGGCGTTTTGTGCACTCTGTGTCCTGATCAGGGTCGAGGTGACCTAGTTAGTGCATATGGATACTGGTAAATGAGTCTACAATAAGAACTGAATATAATGTCAACTGGTGTGTGATCTATTTAACACTCTACTCACGTTTACTGATAAGATAAGATATTCTTTAATTCTTTAATCCACTAGCTAACCTGAGTGATATGAGCAGCAGCCGCTAGCTAACCTGAGTGATACTGTATAAGCCTAACCCGCTAGCTAACCTGAGTGATACTGTATAAGCCTAACCCGCAAGCTAACCTGAGTGATACTGTATAAGCCTAACCCGCTAGCTAACCTGAGTGATATGAGCAGCAGCCGCTAGCTAACCTGAGTGACACTATATAAGCTTCACCCGCTAGCTAACCTGAGTGATACTGTATAAGCCTAACCCGCAAGCTAACCTGAGTAATATGAGCAGCAGCCACTAGCTAACCTCAGTGATACTGTATAAGCCGCACCCGCTAGCTCACCTGAGTGATATGAGCAGCATCCACTAGCTAACCTGAGTGATATGAGCAGCAGCCGCTAGCTAACCTGAGTGATATGAGCAGCAGCCGCTAGCTAACCTGAGTGATATGAGCAGCAGCCACTAGCTAACCTGAGTTATACTGTATGAGTAGCAACCGCTAGCTAACCTGAGTGATACTGTATAAGCCTAACCCGCAAGCTAACCTGAGTGATACTGTATAAGCCTAACCCGCTAGCTAACCTGAGTGACACTATATAAGCCTAACCCGCTAGCTAACCTGAGTGATACTGTATAAGCCTAACCCGCAAGCTAACCTGAGTAATATGAGCAGCAGCCACTAGCTAACCTCAGTGATACTGTATAAGCCGCACCCGCTAGCTCACCTGAGTGATATGAGCAGCATCCACTAGCTAACCTGAGTGATATGAGCAGCAGCCGCTAGCTAACCTGAGTGATATGAGCAGCAGCCGCTAGCTAACCTGAGTGATATGAGCAGCAGCCACTAGCTAACCTGAGTTATACTGTATGAGTAGCAACCGCTAGCTAACCTGAGTGATACTGTATAAGCCTAACCCGCAAGCTAACCTGAGTGATACTGTATAAGCCTAACCCGCTAGCTAACCTGAGTGACACTATATAAGCCTAACCCGCTAGCTAACCTGAGTGATACTGTATAAGCCTAACCCGCAAGCTAACCTGAGTAATATGAGCAGCAGCCACTAGCTAACCTCAGTGATACTGTATAAGCCGCACCCGCTAGCTCACCTGAGTGATATGAGCAGCATCCACTAGCTAACCTGAGTGATATGAGCAGCAGCCGCTAGCTAACCTGAGTGATATGAGCAGCAGCCGCTAGCTAACCTGAGTGATATGAGCAGCAGCCACTAGCTAACCTGAGTTATACTGTATGAGTAGCAACCACTAGCTAACCTGAGTGATATGAGCAGCAGTGCAGACAATGCACATCAAGACAACACACTTTTTTTTCCAAACATGATGTAAACAGTGTGGTGTGCATCTTGGCGGCCACTGCCTTAAACTTTTGGCACTTAATGTAAAAAGTGAGGACGCATGACAGCCGTCAGTCCAGACAAATCCAGACATATGTTCACCCTACTGATGTTGCACAGTTAAATTTAACAGAAAACTCAAGGTCTTAGCCTGTGTATTGTTTGGGTTAAATTGCTAATGCTTGTTACGTTGCAGTGAACTGTAATACACATTGCTCATTCCTGGACAGACGTGTGTCCATGTTGTTCCTTTGCTGACATTGACTCGACTTCAACTTTATATTGATATATTGATAAGTCCACTTGAAAAAAAATTAAAAATACAATAAAAATAAATAAATATATATATATATATATATATATATATATATATATATATATATATATATATATATATATATATATATATATATATATATATATATATATATATATATATATATATATATATATATAAATTATTGCATTGGTGTTGGATGGTTTATTGCACAGATTATTTGGCACAGTTTCTGTTGTGGATTCTGACAGCAGCAAGAAGGAAGTCTTGGGCTATGATGGAGGACAGTTTGGCCATAAACATCCTCTTCCCCACATCATCATCATCATCATCATCATCATCATCATCATCATCATCATCATCATCATCATCATCATCACCATCATCCTCCTCCTCCTCCTCCTCCTCCTCCTCCTCCTCCTCCTCCTCCTCCACAGGTTCCAGAGATCATCCCAGGATGGAGCTGGCCTCCTTTATCAGTTAGTCCCGCCTCTTCCTGTCAGCTGTTATGAAGCTCCTCCCCCAGCAGATCACACCATAGAATATGACAGATCCTACAACAGTCCTAGAAGGTATGCTAACCTCACAAATGTAATAACCTGCAAATATACTTTTGCTGCTTTTAATAAAACATTTGCTGCTTTTAACATAATAATCCCACAAATTTAATAACTTTCCCACAAATGTAATTACAGTCGCCTCCCAATTTATTACATTTGTGGGATTATTACATTAATCCCCCCCACCCACCCCAAAGTACCTCAGCCTCCTATGCAGATAGAATCCGCTTTGACATTTATTATAAAGTGCATTAATGTTGTGAGTCCAGTCCAGTTTATTGAGGAGGTGAACACCCTGGTACTTATAAGTTGGTACCATCTCTATGTCCTTTCCGTGGATGTTCAATGATGATGGGGAAGGGTGGGGGCCCCAACCAAATTCCATAACCAGCTCCTTGGTGTTGTTGGTGCTGATCAGGAGGTGGTTTGACCAGTAGCAGTCCACAAAGTCCTGGATGAGTCCTCTGCTGTCGTCCCCATCAGTGATGAGGCTGACGATGGCACAGTGGTCAGAAAACATCTGTAGATGACAGGAGGGGGACTGACGGTAGAAGTCTATGGTGCAGTGGCACCAGCACAGTTCCCTGGGGTGCTCCTACACTGCAGAGAACAGTGTAAGTGTACGCTCAACAGCTCCACATGATGAACCTGAGCGTGGTTTCTTTAATGTACACGACATGATGGGACTGATGGTAAATACTTTTAAAATCATTATCATGGCTCACAAGTGTAGCCATATAGGAAAAGTGTTTAATTTCCCCTCATAACCATAGGAAAAGTGCTCTAAAACTGACATCTTTACAAATAAACTTCTCAACTTTGAACTGTAAAGTGCCAATATGAGAAATTTGGTTTCCCTTCATTTTTGAAGGTTGTCACTTGGTCAATTATCCAGACAAAAGTGGTGTTGTTTTCCTTGTAACACTCCAGTGAACATAATCCAATAAAGTATTTAGGTCCAAAACACACGTAAGAATTGGATTTTTAGACCAGAATACTAGTTTAGACTTTATTTTACCACTGGCAATGGTCATTTTGTATGGGAAAAATTTATTTTTGCTAAAATATTTATATTTGAAGCATATTCATTTTCCATTTCTTTTGAAAAATTTAACATCCCCCCAAAATTCTCAGTAAAATGCTTAAATGTAACCATAGGAAAAATGCTCTTAAAATAACATTTGTACAAATAAGGTTCTGATCTTTGAACTGTAAAGGTCACAAATATTGGTCTGTTGGTTAATGGTATGTTTCAGTCCATACTTACCATATGCAGACCAATACATCTGTGTTTAAGCACAAAAAAAAATAAAGCAAAATGTATTTATGTTTCTCAGTTTACAGCTTTTTATATAGACAGCTTTAAATAAATAATACAAGTGAGTGTTTTAGTCCAAACTCCAGGGTGTTACCTTTACAAAGAGCCTGTTCTTTTGTCTTCACTCCAAAGACAGGGATTTGAGTTGAGAATATTTTGTAGACAACTCCCTTGCTCCACCGAAAACTCAGTCTGTCTCTTTTTCTTCATCTGCACCGTGATTCACCCCAGAATTACGGACATTAAAAACAAAAGGACGCCAATTGGAACAGGTCTATAAAAAAAAAAAATTGGACTCACAATTCACAAAAACATGCACCTATCCTACATTCTCTTCTACAAACATTCCACCGTACATCCCAAACCTGGTCTCATCACACCTAACCAAGGAAATACCAAATCACTCTTTTCACTACTCATCCAGATCCTCCATCCTCCATCCTTCCCATTATTTACCCCCCCACACACACACACACTTCTATTGCACTGACACCTGTAATTCTTTGATGCTTTTTTTTCAATAATAAAATCAACTCCATTCACCAGCACCTCTGCTCTGACCCTTCTCCTCTCCCCATGTCCCATGTCAGCCTTTTTCCTCCTTCCAACCTCCCAGTCCCTCCGAAATAGCCAAACTCATCCAGAAATCAAAGCCCTTCACTTGCCTCTTGGACCCTTTTCTTACAACCCTGGTCAAATCCTGCCCCCCCTCTGGTTATGTCCCCTCTGCCCTCAAAACTGCTGCCGTTACCCCAATCCTTAAAAAACCTAGATCAGATCCCAACGACTTCAATAATCTCCGTCCTATTTCCAATTTATCATTCAGATCCAAAATTCTTGAAAAAAAAAATAGTTTCCTCCCAACTTCATGTACATCTCACCCTTAATAACTTATTTGAACCGTTCCATCAACAGCTCCTTAGTCCCCCCCCTCCCCTCAGGTTAAGAGTCTGGGTGTCATCGTCGACAGTTCACTATCTTTTCATCCACATTAATAACATCACCCAGTCTTAATATTTCCACCTGCGCTCCATAAATCGTCTCCACCCCTCGCTCACCCCCCACACCACCACCATCCTCGTCCATAGTCTCATAAGTTCCCGTATAGATTACTGCAATTTACTCCTCTTTGGCCTCCCTCAAAAGTTCCTCCATAAACTTCAGTTGGTTCAGAACTCTGCTGCCCGGATTATCACCAGAACCACATCACTCCTGTGGTTCAACAACTCCACTGGCTCCCAATTATTCAACAAATCACCTACAAGTTCCTTCTACACACCTTTAAGTCCATCCATAACCTCACCCCTTCCTACCCCTTTGACCTTTTGCAAAATTGTTCCCTCCCAACTTCATGTACATCTCACCCGTAATAACTTATTTGAACCTTTCCATTCTGGCTTCCGTTCCTCTCACAACACTCATAAAAAAATCACCAACGATCTCGTCACTGCAGCTAACACTAGTTCCCTTTCCATTCTCACCCTCCTTGACCTCAGTGCAGCATTTGACACCATCTCTCACTCCATCCTCAGTAGACTCTCTTCTATTGGCATTACTACAGGTGTGCCCCAAGGCTCTGTCCTGTGGCTCCCCTTCATCACATACTTCCTCCTCCACCTCGGTCATATCTTCCGCACATTTAAAATTCATTTTCTCTGTTTCGCTGATGACACCCAGCTCTATCTTTCCTGCAAACCCAACTCCGCACTCTCTCCCCCCTCACTCCCTTTCCAAAATAAAATCATGGTTCACCTCTAACATTTTGAAATTAAACAGCAATAAAACTGAAATTTTACTTATTGGCACCAAATCTCCTTTTCTCTTTCCTTTTCTCTTTTCCCAACAGCTCCTTATTTATTTTTTTGTATCTTGCCACAGTCCTGTCACATTCCTCGTTATTTATTGTATTTTATATTGTTTTGTGTTGTTTTTGTTATATAGTTTTTATCTTGCTACATACTTATACAGCGACCTTGGGTGTCTTGAAAGTTGCTTTCAAATAAAATGTATTATTATTATTATTATTATTATTATTATTATTATTATTATTATTATTATTATTATTATTATTATTATTATTATTATTATTATTATTATTATTATTATTATTATTATTATTATTATTATTATTATTTTATTTAGATATTTTAAGCTAAATCAGCCCAGAATGTAAAAGGTTAAGGTCCTCTCTTGGAGAACTAAAGTAACAACTGTCTCTTAAATCTACGATAACAGCCTGTCTACTAATTAAAAGTTTTTTTTCCTAAAACCTCAAAAGAACATATATTTATCACTGTTGCATCGTTTTAGTTACAGTCTGCAATTGTGTGTCATTATCTGATATGAAATGAGTCACAAATCAGACTGTGACTGTTATACTCCAGCACATAGAAAAGTGTTTCCTCTCCATGATAAACTTAGGACACTGATTTTAACTACAAATTCTAACTTCAGATGCAAAAATATAGTCTGTGGATATAAAAAAAAAATCATCAAAAACATTTAAATATTGTGTGTTCACATGCTCGTTATTGGCAGCATTACACAACTCGTTCCCACAAGTCATTTAAATTCCTGTTATGTGCATTTTAATTAAAATAGTGCATAGTGAAACTAAAAGGAGCAGCAGAAAACTGCTCCAAATGAGGAACTTTAAAGAATGAATCTTAAGAGAAATAAAAAAATAAAAAAAAAACACTTGGACAAGTTGTTCTATGAATGAATAAATACAGCATTTCTCTGAAGTCATCTGATTAATTTCACTTTTACAAGTATTTTTACATATCATATGACACATGTATCTGAACCAGAATTTGATGAGGATTTAAAAAATGCAGTTATTTTTTTTTTAGCCTTGTAGTATTAGATGAAGAAAATGAAAAGGAATTTGTGCATTTTATCTATTTGATCTCCAGTATATTACTGGTATCTATCTTCAAGATTCAAGGATCAAAGCATTTATTGTCATGTGCACAGTAATGAAACTGGTTTCCCAGTAAAATAAAAATCTTACTTTGCTTTCTGCATGGAATGCCTTCAACAGTTAAAATAAAATCTATCTTATATTCTTTATAAACAAATAAAAACATTTTCCATTGCTGCATTCGGCATATTCTAATACAAAATGTGGCTTAAGAACCCTTGACCTTTGACCTACATTCAAATTTTTTTTTTCAAGATTCAAGATATTATTGTCATTGTCAAAAAAAGGCAACAAAATTGTGTTCTGAGCACAACATTTAGTAGTAGTAAGTTCCCATTTACAGCGCCACAAGGGTAGGAGTAACACCAGTACTAATACTGATACCCCCTCCCCAACCCCAAATAAAGTGTAACAAGTTAATAAGTACTATCGGTGGTGGCTGACTCCCTGATGAAGGCTATGATGCCGAAACGCGTTGGGGTTTTTATATGATTTTATAGGTTTTTCTAACCAAGCCAATTTAATAAAGGCTTTAAAATTTTCACTTATAAGAGAGTGCGTTGGAATTTTTTCTTTTTTGTCTTGCTAGTTTCCCATCCAATAGAGCACCTCTAATTATTATTGCTTATTTTGAGTCCAGGTAGCGCTCCTTAAGCAAACATTTTTAGGCTATCAGTGGTTTAATTTAATGGGAACTATCCTGGACACATTGGTCCAGTAGTTTTTGTTTAAAGGGATATTTCATAATTAATCTGTATAGAATCAGCGTCTTTATTCTGGTGCACCCACAGTGACTTACCCCAGACAGTGTCCTGTGAGCCCAGTTGTGGTCCGGTTTTGGTCAAAGTGAAAGTAGTCCCGGCAGATTTCCTGGGGCCACGAAATGAAAACGTGTTTCTTCTCAAAACAGTAAGTGTTCGAATGAGTGATTTATTAGCATAACAAAACTGCTACCTTCCAAAAACTCCATCTATTAGCTCTGGATGCAAACTGCAGTCCAGTGTTGCTGGAGGAAGAACATGATGTGACGTCGCACCAGTTTCCCAAAGCATTTCATTATAATGTGTCAGAGCGACTGCTTGGTAGTCGTTGAGGCAGTTGATGGTGGTCTTTTTGGACAGTGGGACCATTTTGGCTGATTCAGGCATGATGGGGTTAAAGACTGAGGCACATTGAAGATCTAATGCTGTGTTTCCAATGATACTGGCTCCACTTAACTTGACTTTTTCCATTTCCATGATGAAATAGGACCTGGAATCTGGTACCCGGTACTAGTTATTTGGTAATAAACTGGACTTGTCAAAAAACCCAGATGCCCGGTACAGGAAGGTCCAAAGCCTCCATCTACTGAGGAGCCTGAGGTCCTTTAGAGTGTGTAGGGTACTGCTCTGGACTTTTTATGACTCCGTGGTAGCATCAGCGATACTTTACGCCGTGGTCTACTGGGAATGTGGATGTCCAGAGACTGAACAAACTGGTCAGAATGGCTAGCTCACCCCTGTACTACTCTCTGTTTATGTACTTATATTATTCATTATCTATATGTTTCTTCTCTTTGATGTCAATCTATTGCTCTATATCACTGGCTACTGTAATGTGTGAATTTCCCAGTTGTGGAATCAATAAAGTCTATCTTATCTTATCTTATCTTATCTTATCTTATCTTATCTTATCTTATCTTATCTTATCTTATCTTATCTTATCTTATCTTATCTTATCTTATCTTATCTTATCTTATCTTATCTTATCTTATCTTATCTCATCTGTCGAGGTTCCCAGTGATACTAAAAGATAACATATAAACCCTAATTGCTCAGATCTGTGTGACTCCACCAATTTATAAAATGCAGATGTGGAAGTTGACAGTAAATATAGCAGTACACATGATGACAGACCATAATACTACCCCAAGCCAATGAGGTGCACTGTACCACCTCTGTGCCATGTTTGGTGACCCCTGTGCCACTATGCTACTGTCTGCCATGGTCGATACAGGTGATTCAGTCTTTGGTGGCCAACTAAAATATTCATGAGACGAGTACGATGTAAGTGCATCGATAGAGAAGCTATGAGTGAATGAAAAGTTGAAAATTCGATACGTTCAATAGAATAGAATTTTAGTTGCATTTAAATGTCTTTCTCTTCTTTGAGTCAAGCTTTTCTTTTCTATAAAACCATGTTAATGTGCACCACGGATTAGCAGATGTGTTCACTGTACAGGACAGTATGAGCTCCGTGGATGAAAACTGTAAAAGTCTGAATGTGACTCTGACATAAAATGTTATTTATGAACATGTACCTTTGATAAACTGGACTGAAAACTGTCGTACATACCCTTAGATACTTTCTTTTTCTTTGATTTTTTTTATCTTTATTTACCCAGGTGTGTCCCATTGAGATCAATGATCTGCCCTATCAGTGCATGTCTTTGGATGGTGGGAGGAAACCGGAGTACCTGGAGAAAACCCACGCAGACACAGAGAGAACATGCAAACTCCACACAGAAAGGTCTGATGTGGGAATCGAACCAGGAACCTTCTTGCTGTGAGGCATTGTTTTTCCTACAATGTATCCCAGAATACAATACAATACGATACGATACAATACAATACAATACGATACGATACGATACGATACGATACGATACGATACGATATGATACGATACAATACAATACTATACGATACAATACAATACAATACGATAGAATGCGATATGATACGATACAATACAATACAATACGATAGAATGCGATATGATACGATACGATACAATACAATACAATAGCAGGCATCTCTTAAAGTGTAAAAACCATTTTCTGTTTTACCTCCATTACAAATACATGACTTTATCGGTATAAATTGATTCTGAGCAGATATTTAGTGTTAGAAACGTGTAGAAATGACTTTGGAAACATAGTTCTAAGTTTAATTTAAAAATTGCTTTGCATATTTTTTTTTTTAATAGAATGAATGTATTGAATCAGAATCTGTATTGTGATTCGAGTGTGAACCGTATCATATCGTGAGGTGCCACTCACATAATTGTAATCTATTTGATTGTAGATGCTGTATCGAGATGCGTATGATATCGGCTTTATAACTAAAATTCCTGACCCTGACAGAATCACTCTCTAGGAATACTGAGTGGAGCCGGTGTCAGTGGAAACGCAGTGTTAGTAAAAACTCCAGCCAGCTGATCTGCACACTCTCTGTGGACTTCCCTGGTTCCTGTGTTTGGTCCAGCAGCCTGTGCAGGGTTCACTGCCCTTAGTGTCCACTTCACCTCCTGCTCCTGCACCGGCAGACTGTAGTGGCTACAGTCCATATTTTGAGCTGCAGCTGTCTTTGCTCTTTGCCTCATAGCGTCCAAAGAAGTGCTTCAGCTGTTTCCTGACAGGAATGTTGACACCAGACTTCAGGTTGGTGCAGGACTTGTAGTGGGTTAGGTACTGGACTCTGTGCCACACCTGTCACATATTGTTATTAAGTTATATCGATCTTCCTTTTTATCAGCTGCCTTAACTACACTGATGCCTCTTAACTTAACAAACGTAATTAAAATTTGCAGCTTAATGGAATAATCCCACAGATGTAATGATTTTCTCACAAATGTTACACCTAATTTACACAAACATAATAATTATTATTTGTGGAAATAATTATTATGTTTGTTAATCATTGATTTGATTTGAATGCTTTATTTCAAACATGTGCAGACTGCAACAATAATAATAATAATAATAATAATAATAATAATAATAATAATAATAATAATAATAATAATAATAATAATAATAATAATAATAATAATAATAATAATAATAATAATACACAATGACATGTCCGAAAAGGAGTAGGATGAAGCAGAAGATTATTTAATCCTTTAATCCTACCCCTTCTTCACTTCCCCATTAACCTGAATTCATCTTATAGCAATAGAGTGCATAGTACAATAATAATAATAATAATAATAATAATAATAATAATAATAATAATAATAATAATAATAATAATTATTATTATTATTATTATTATTATTATTATTATTATTATTATTATTATTATTATTATTATTATTATTATTATTATTATTATTATTATTATTCTTATTATTATTATTATTATTATTATTATTATTATTATTATTACAGTACGGGGACGGCCATGGTTGTGAGAGCGGGTCGTCCATTGACTGAAGGGTTGGCGGTTCAATTCCCGCTCTGTCCTAGTCAGTCCGTCGTGTCCTTGGGCAAGACACTTCACCCTCCTTGCCTCCAGTGTCACTCACACTTGTGTATGAATGAGTATGAATGTTTGGTGGTGGTCAGAGGGGCCGTAGGCACAAAATGGCAGCCATGCTTCTATCAGTCTGCCCCAGGGCAATTGTGGTGACATATGTAGTTTACCACCACCAGAGGAAGCATGTGAGAGTGAATGAATAATGGATCAATAATGTAAATTTGGGTGCCTTGAAAAGCGCTATAGAAATCTAATCCATTATTATTATATTATAACAGTACCCATGTGGCACACTGCGGCAGGGAGGGGGGCACCACAACAGCCCCACCCCAGTGACAATACTGATAACAATGTTGAATCTGCACTTATAGTGCATTATAACATTATTAGTTGTGCCTGGGATTCAGGAATATTATTTGTCAGGGTCACACAAAGACAAATATCACTCTGGAAACAAAAGTTGAGAACCAACCATTTACTCAAAATAAATATTTGGTTATTACAGTCTGCTCGGAAAGTTGACAGATTTATAACAGCAGCTAGTTAACTCTAAATACAATTTTAAAAATATACTTTGCTAGTCTGCTGGAACAAACAGTGATACATCTGTAACAGCAGCCAGTTGGAGATACTTAAATAATAAATACTAATATATATATAAACTGTTCTTTAGTTATACCTCTGTCTCAGAGTCTGCACTTGGATCCCTCTGTATACTGAAAAACATTACATAATCAGCAAAATCCAAACAAATGAAAAGATGAAATATATTATATAATATAAATATAATATATTACATACTATTTGTCTATATAATATGTAAATTTCACATTTAAAGTTGAGTTACAGAAATGCATGCACTTTTCAGGACATTTAAATTTTCTGAGTTGTAAGTGTATATACATAATGAACCTTCCATTAACGTCTGAACACAGGAATATTGACAGTAAATCAAAGTACATCACAGGCTTCCTTTGCATGTGAAGGTATCACATAAAACAACAGACATAGATGACTCACCAGAGGAACACAGGTTGTATTAGTCCTGTCTAACAAGGCCATCATTTATAGAAATCACTGCAATTCATATCATGGACTTGAGTAATGACTTGTATTCAGTTCCTGTGGTCAGGTGATCTGTGGAGATTTGTGTTTTCAGTTTCCACTGAGTCGCTTGGATGAAAAGTTATTCTCTCTATATGACGTCAGTCTAATTTCAGTCCATTATAAACAGAGGCATTAAGTAAAGGAAAATAATACCCTTGACTTTAGTTTCTACCTACTCTAGAAATGAGATTACCAAGTATTGCATAAGAAATAAATTCGACCTGACGACCTACTCAACATTAAAAAAAACTGTCAAGACTCATCCACAATCTATTGAGATTAAATTATGCAGCTGAAAAAGATGTTTAACCTTGTACCATTCTGAGCTGATTTAGCCTAAACACCTGAAAATTACCTCTCCAAATTAAAACTGCAGCTGTTCTTCAACTGTTTGATGTGCAGATAAAAGAATAGGCTCTTTGTAAAGGTAACACCCACTAAAATACTCACTTGTACTGTTTATTTAACAGGTAAAAAGAACAGTTGACTTACAAACACTAATACATTTGGATTTTTCCCCCCTTCACCTTAATTTTTGGGACAAAAACAAAGTTCAGAACTTTATATGTAAAAAAAAAGAAAGAAAGAAAGAAAGAAAGAAAGAAAAATATCAGTTTTAGTTTTCCAGAGGGGAAATTCTGGGAAATGACAATTTTTCCAAAGTGACAACACAATGATATATATATATATATATATATATATATATATATATATATATATATATATATATATATATATATATATATATATATATATATATATATATATATATATATATATATATATATATATATATATATATATTTACACACACACACACACACATACACACATATATAGTTATTTGGTTGTGTTTATGCATTTTACATAAGGGGAATTGGAAAGTTTTTTTGGGGAAAAAAAGGAACTGTTGAATGCTTCAAATACACATATTTTGAACAAAAATATAAAAATAAATATTTTGTGGAAAATGGAATGGAATCTTTATTTTTTATTCATTTTTAAATAAATACTTAAATGGATTATGTTCACTGGAGTGTTACCATGGAAACAGACACCAGATTTGTCTGAATCGATAGATAATAGATCAGATGACAGCCTTCAAAATATTATTATTTTTTTTCATATTTGGCCTTTCTAGTAATAGAAATACACACATTTTAGCAAAATTTTAAGAAAATAAATATTTCACAAACACAATGACCATTGTCAATGATAAAATGAAATGCAAACTAGTGTTCTGGTCTAAAAATCCCATTGTCATATATCCTAGTGTTCAGCAGCTCAGTGTCTGTCCATCTGTCACTGATTATGAATGTGAAATGTGTTAGAAAATCAATAAATGATTGATCAGATGACCAAATGTATCTTATTAGTCTTTAGTGTAAAGCATCCTTTTTTGTATGTGGTGTTACTGTTACACTTCACAATGGTTTATATTTATAGAAAGATGAGTTTGTTCACTTTGTTTTGATGTGAGACAAGTGCAGGTGAACTAATGTGGGAGCTGTATATATAGATGTTATTAAAATAACGTTATTCATGTGGGAGCTGTATATATAGGCGTGATTAAAATGTTATTAATGTGGGAGTTGTATATATAGTTGTTATTAAAATAATGTTATTAATGTGGGAGATGTATATATAGTTGTTATTAAAATAATGTCATTAATGTGGGAGCTGTATATATAGTTGTTATTAAAATAATGTCATTAATGTGGGAGCTGTATATATAGTTATTATTAAAATGTAAGTTTGATAGGAGGTTAAATGACCCAAACACCTGAAGCAGATCTCTCTTCTGTGAATAAATTAAAAGTTTCCAGAACAGTGCAGTCAGAGTGGGTTCCTCCTCACAGGGATAGTGACTTGTGACAGTGTCTAAACTCTCCCACAGGACCATGTTAGATCATATCCTATATGTGTGTTCAGCAGATTTGGTGCATGTCCTGCTTCTGGGACACAATGGTTACGTTGTTACAAAGAGGATTATAAAACAATTCCTATTTCCAGGCCAGGAAACCCAATTACATCACAGCTGGGTAGTGTCACAATGAGCTGCGTAATCTCAGAGTTTAGATGAAGAACAAAATGGTTTTAGTGCACAATGTGTTTTGGTTTTAACCCGTTAAAGCCCTTACTTTCTCCTCACTGTCAGCATGGAGAAAGTCCAGAGCCTTATTAACACTTTTCCCACTAGCGAAAAAAAAAAAATGCTTATTTCCTGATTGCATGGGAAAAATAAAATAATTGTAAATGTGACCTGGTTTGTTGAGTGTGTTGAGTTCGTAAAGTTAATCTCGCATGCTTCACTTTTGCTACAAAGTAACAGTCACCACCTGTACCATGGCTAATTAAAATTCCCACGGTTCGTGAACGCACCTTGCCTCACGCACACCGTAACTGACATGTTTGTAAACTAACAGAATGCTGCTAGGATGTAGAATCTGCAGCCAGGACTGTCTGTAGACCAGTATTAAGAGTTGTCAGACTATGATACATCTGTGTCTTTTCCAGATCTAGAATGTTCCATAAATAAATTGAAATAATAATAAATAAATAAATTCCATAAATAAGTGAGCATCACCTACCGGATCCTTACTTGATAAAAGAGTGGACGGGCCATGTCGGTAAGTTTCCAAGTATACAATAGCCTGACATATACGTACTTAATTAACAAACCTTCAATGTACACTGATGAAAAACTTTGCGCCTACGAGTGTTTAGACACATACGACTGTTATGTGTTTGCATGTGTCAAACATGTTTTACTGACTTCTGTGACTGAAGTTAAACATTTTACCAAGTCATCGTCAGGTCCAGAAGGTTCCTATGTATGAAGCCTGGGTGCTTTAGGGTAAACTGGATGGTTATATTTAGACAGATAACTGCACATGTATGGCAGGGGTGTTTGGGGGGGGGGGGGCTGGTTTGGTGGTAAGTTAACCTAGAGGTGGTGTTAATAACATAAGAGGCTGGAGTCATTATTGTCTTAACTAGACAAAGCTAGCAGGCTAATCTGTTAGCATGTTTATCACTTCCTCTGGTTTAATTTACCAGGTTAATCACTTAACCACCTATTTGTTTCTCTCCCATATCTTTCATTTTCGTCACTAGTCATTTGAACCCACTTTATCCTCTCTAGGGTTATGGGGGTCACTGGGGGCCTAAACCAGGTACAATGGGTGAAGGCGGGGTACACCCTGTATGAGTCTCCAGTTCATCTCAGGGCTGAACATATATAAACAAACAATCACCCTCACATTCACACCTATGGGTAATTTAATTAACCTATCAGTGCATGTGTTTGGATGCACTGATAGGTTTCATTTTATTTTCAGTCTGTACTTCATTGTAGGTTTGAGTCATGCTGCAGCAGTTTTATTCAAGGTCCAGATTGTGGTTAGAAGGTGAAGGACAGACAAACGGACATTTCTGATCGTGTTCTCATTCCAGTCCACACGCTGGATCTTTATTTATCTTTATTTATTTTTGTTAACTTTTGAATCATTTTTCATCCAGGGTTCTATCCTTTTTATTCATTGTACTACTTGTTAATGTTTATTTTTATCCATTTTCTTGCACATTTTGCTCAGGTTTTATCTTTTTTTTTTCTCCAGTTTTGAAGTTTACTTCTTGTCTTCACTCATTTCAATGCATCTATCTATACTTTATCTTTTTTCTTATTTATTTCTATATTTTATTTTCATCTGACATCTTAATCATTTTAGAAAAGCGAGCAAATACTACTGATTGATTTCTAAGTATAAACTGAATAGAATAGTCTTATACGTCACTGTTACTAAAACTGTGTTTTTATGGACCATTTTAATAAAAAATCAATCAATAAATAAATAAGTATTTAGAGTATACCCACTTATTCATGGCTCACTACACCAGTGAACATCTCCACTTCCTGCGGTTCATCAAGAGGGTCAATCTGAGGAGGGGGCTGCTGACTGTTTTCTCCCACTGCTCCACTCACACTCTGCTCACATATGACATCTGTGTGGATTCCCAGCTGCACTAGTGAAGACAAAAAGACACCGCAAAAAGGTCATCAGCATCACCCAGAAAATCATTGGTCACCCTCTTTCCTTCCTGAAGGACCTCTATAGGCCCCGCTGCCTAAAGAGGACGTGAACTGTACACATCCAGGCAGGGCCGGGCCAATATTTTTCTGGGGCAGAACCGTTGAGTAAGGCCCCCGATCAACACACACCGTGGGAGTGGACCAGTCTGTTGGTGTTAGCGGATGTTTCGGTTCATTCACTGATGTCCGTCCTCAGCTGGGTCTGAACCCTAGTAACTAGAGGACATGGACGTATGTCACTGGTAAAGTTTATCAATGGTAAACATTAAACTGTCAGAAAAGAAGGTACAGAATTGTATGTGTGACATCTAAAATGAAAAAGAAGAAAAAAGAAAATGTAAAAGAAATAGAAAAGGAAAAAAAAACTGTAAACAACAACTTCCTCTTCATGCTTGGGGGTTCACCTCAGTCACACTTATTAGTGCTTTGACGACCCTTTTGAAAATGCAGACATCCTAATTCTCCTGGAAGTTCTGGGAGAATTGGGAGTCGGGGAGTTTAGGGACCGTAACAAAATACATCAACCGGCAACACTAAAAAAACAAACAAAAATCCATTAAATCAATTGTATATTCATCTCAAATATTTAAATAAATACATGAATGAATAAATCAATATGTTTTTGTTCAATAGTGTGTGGGTCATGTGACCTCTGGACTCCAATGGGCCTTTAATTTATAGCCCTGATCTGGGCACAACAAACACATCTCGTATATTTAATTTATATCACTTCATTGATTTTCTAGCAATTTTTTACTCATCAATTACATGTTTTCATTCAATACTTCTGAAAGGGGGGATTGGAATGGTCGATAAGCAACTCTCTGAAATGAGTTTTTGGAACTTGGCTGTATTTACCATTCACACCATGTCACAAGAACATTGGCGTCACCCACGTGGGGTTAAACCCGTCCCCCATTGCAGCAAATCTGAAGTAGCATTAGCATTAGCATTTTTTATGGGTACAGATTTGTACCCATACTGTACCTTTATTTCTGAGAGTGTAGGTTACTACAGGTCAGCTGTTTAGCGCAACCCAATTTATTCATGTAATTAGTTCATTAGTCATCAATTGTGTCTTAAATCATCTTCTGGCTAGCACTGAAAAGTTAGCAGATGTGGTTGCGAACATTTTTTTTTTTAATTATTATTATTCAAAATATAGATGTGGCTTCTTTCTTTTACAGGACTTAAAACCTGGCACACAGCAGTAAGATGACATGATTAAATAAGTCAAGTCAAGAAGTCACTCATGCATCAGTCCATCCACTGCAATTCATACCATTACTGTAACTTTGCTGTTCTACATAAACCTAACCTGCAATAACCTGTTTGAGTGTTTTTTTCTTAGTATTTTTATTAGACTGTAATTAAGTGTTTGTGTTTGTGTGTGTGTGTGTTTTTGGCATATTATCTACATCAGGGGTCTCAAACATGCGGCCTGGGGGCCAAATGCGGCCCACCAAAGGTTCCAATGTGGCCCCTGGGATGCAATTATTCCACAGTCAAGGCTGTAGAACGGATTTTAGTTCAGGTTCCACATACAGACCAATATTATGTAGAGTCAAATAATACATATAAATAAATATAAATAATACAAACACAATAATGACTCCATATTTTATTCTTGTTTGATGTGAAAATAATATTATTACATTATGCCAATAAATAATGAAAACTTCAAATATTTGTCTTTGTTTTAGTGCAAAAAAAATAACATAACTGTGAAAGTATTCACATTTTTATACTATCCTGTAACTATAAAATATGACAAACCAAAACCAATATGAATAACCTGAAATGTCTAAAGAAAATTCAGCACAATTTAAGCCATTTTGTAGTTTTTTACTGTCTTTGTACATCTGATCCATAATGCACTTTTAAAAATGATGAGTTGAGGCAGATTATTGTTAAAATCCCAGTTATTTTTCTTAAGAAATTTCAGGGGTTTTTTTTAGATTACTCAAATCTCTTTTTTTATTTTGCTTGAATGGTTTATAAAAGTAAGTATTTTGATAATTTAATTTAATTGTTTTGTTTGTTTGTTTGATTTTGCATTAAAATCAAAGCAAAAAGTTTGACTTGTCAGTATTTATAAGTTATTATTCTATTATTTTACTGGTCCGGTCCACATGAAATCAAATCAGGCCCTTAAGAAAATGAGTTTGAGACCCCTGATCTACATTAAAATGCGAGAAAACATTAGATTAGCAGCATTAGACATGTTTTTATGTCATAGTTTTCAGTAAATACATATTTGTTTGTTTCTAAAATTAAATGCATGGTGTCAAACTGAGTGAACACCATGAAAACTAGATTCATAAAAACATCATTTACATAATTTTTTTTATCATGCCAAAAGAGGAATAAAAATTAAATAATATAATATAATAAAATGTTAATAAAAATTATTCCTTCATAGCCTATATGTGGTGGAATAACAACATTAAGGGGATTAAATAAGCAATACTGATCCCATGTATTTGTATTCCATAGCTAGTACACATTCTGACTCCTAAACCAACACATGCTGATGCTTATCCAGGGCGTCATATTTCAATGCATCTAAGAGACAGGTACTCAACACCATCATTACAGTGTGGTTAGGATTAGACATGAAAACAACTGGGTTAGTGTTAGGAAGAGAGCACGTTAAAAGGGGTCAGGGGAACACCTAAAATAAGAAAGACAAAGAGACCATGCGAACAGGTGCATGACCCCACAGTTTGTTTACCCACTTCTAAAGAGAGGGGAAGTGCCCACGCTTCCACTTTTAATGGCTGATGGGCCATAATGTCAGAGGAATAAAAGAAATTGTTGAATTATGCATCAACCACACATGAGAAAGTCATAGTGTGTGGATAAACTGTTGTTGAATCCTAAAATATGGAACAAAACAACATTTTAATATTTAATAAACATCTCCCTTTTAAAATATGAGACTATGGGTTTGATCTTTAAAGGTCATGACATCATTTTACAGCCCATGCCAGGTTTCCTATCTGTTAATAATAGTATCTATCTTCACTTGTTTTTCTGTTACAGTCCATTTTTGTTTTTTAAAGGTGTCATTCCACTGAAAACCACTTTTCCACGCTCCTTTTGGAATCTGATGGGTCACCCCGACTTAGCAACATATGCTGCGTTTGCTGCGTGGTGTGTCACCTCCACTTAGGGTGACCATTCGTCCGGACAGTCCGGTTTTAGAGCCATCTGTCCGGCCGTCTGTCAAGTGTCCGGCTTTTTCGCACTTTCATAAAATTGTCCGCCACCGTTGTATTAATCATCATAAATCCCCACCCGCTATGCAATGTAAATATTCAAAGCAGCGCACGAAGGAAACACAGTGAAGGCTGAGTGTCCTCCTTTCCTCTTTAATTTTCCAGTGGTCATCCTACCTCCACTGGCTGTATTTACCATTCATAGAAAACAACAAAGAAACGACACACTCAGAAAAAGTCTGTCCACTACATGTCACAAGGACATTAGCGTCACCCACGTGGGGTTAAACCTGTCCCCCATTGCAGCGAATCTGAAGTAGCATTAGCATTAGCATCTACAAGAGAAGACGGAGCCACAGTAGCTGCTGCACAAACTTGGGAAAAAATGGCGGATCAAACTGGTTCATGTGCTCTATGTGTGGAAATAAAGTGTGGTTTTTCAAAACAAGCAACGACATGAAACCTCTGGGAAGGTAAAAACACTAAGCCAGAGGGGAGGGGGGAGTGTTCCTTCAGGCATTCTAAGCCAATTAGAGACGCATTGTCACCGCGTCATGGACATGTATGAGGAAGTACCGGTAAACTCTGCATTACCGGTAAACACAAAGCATTAAATAACAATGGAGAACACAATAATATTAATAAAATAATTATGAAATTATACCTTTAAGTGTGTTGACCAATTGACCCTTGACCTCTTGGGCCACAATAGGTTAAAATATATACACACAAGATCCAGCATTTTGGTGCTCATTACAAGTCTGTAAAATTATTAGTTCAAAAGTTATATTGAAAATTTACAGTAATTCTGAACTTTATTGTCCTGTGACCTTTTATCCAAAGGTTCTGATGTCAATGCACAGCACCAGTGAGAGTAAAAAGAAGTTAGATGTAAAACTGAGTAAACATGAATGGATTTGTCCAATCTGTGATCATTCATGAACAGAACTGAACCGAACAGTTCTGGTCATAATGTTTAAGGACAGATCATTTAGGTGAAGCCAGGCGCTGTACTATCCCTGATCACTGGGAAAACATGTTGACCTTGACCTTTGACCCACATTCACCAAAATGTACCTCACAACTTTCCTCAAAAAGTTCATGTAAATGGGTGCAGTAGTTTTTGTGTAAAATTGCAGCAAAACACACAAACAGACCAATGAACAAAAAATAACTAAACAAAGTCAATAGTCCTCTGTCCTTTCAGGAGGTGAGGAAACAAAAAACAACACATAAATTATATGGATGGGTGACATTTGTTTTAGGTTCAGTTGAAAAGTTGATTCTATTGTAAGTTATTTTGGATAATAGTAATAATAATAATAATAATAATAATAATAATAATAATAATAATTATTATTATTATTATTATTATTATTATTATTATTATTATTATTATTATTATTATTATTATTATTATTATTATTATTATTATTATTATTATTATTATTATTATTATTATTATTATTTGTGGGAATAATTATTATGTTTGTTAATCATTGATTTGATTTGAATGCTCCATTTCAAACATGTGCAGACTGCAACAATAATCAATACAACAACAACAATAATAATAATAATAATAATAATAATAATAATAATAATAATAATAATAATAATAATAATAATAATAATAATAATAATAATAATAATGATAATAATAATAATAATAATAATAATAATAATAATAATAATAATAATAATAATAATAATAATAATAATAATAATAATAATAATAATAATAATAATATATTTGACTGAAGAAAGTTACGTTTTCCACAGTTTTGTCTATTTGTAATATAATAACCCTTAACTTTTGATCAACATCTACATGATCACTGAATTAAATACAGGGAAATACATGAATTACACATAAAAATGCAAAATACAGAGTTTAATACTATAGTAAATGGCAGTAAATCACTTACTAAAGGTGAAATATAGAGAAAAAAATATTTGTGTACTGCTAGAAAAGCCACACTGGACTTTAGGTTTAGGTTTTGAATTTGTGCACATAGTAATAAACTCTATTTTATTCTATTCTATTCTATTCTATTCTATCCAGCATATTTTTCAGTAAGGTCTACTGAGGCATTTATTTGTTACTAAAAGAAGAGTTTATTAAAGGCTGAATACAATGTTCCAAAAGACCTTAAGAGACTTTATTCAATAGGTTATCATCAAGTTCAGTGAAGCTATAATTAAACTTTCAAGTCCCTGAGACTTAACATCATCACTCACTGCTACATCTTATCTCACAATAAATGGTACGGACAGTACGGCTGCAGAGGACCTCAGGGTGCCATCACTAATTCGTCTTCATGCTTGTCGCATTAAGGACAGTACAGAGGAGTTGTCTCTTTAAAAAAAAAAAAACAAGAAAAAAAAAAGGGTCTAAAATCCAGACGACAAAGGCGAATCTCACTAATGGACAGGATAATGACAGAGGGAGAGTGAGTGTTGCCTTGAGAAACAGGGCTGGGATGGCGTACAGAAAGCTGTTGCCATGGTTGACAGTAAGAAAATGGGTTTGAAATGATTCATTTTGCCTCTGCTGGTGTGAGACTGCACTTGCCACAGGGACAAAGTGCTGGTGTTTACCTGGTTTGGCTCCGATGGTGACAAGAAGGGGAGGGGAGACAGATTTGGGGGACATAAGACAAGCATTTTTATCAGCTCCACAGCGCTGACAGTACAAAAGACCTGCAAATTCAAGGACAATTTTTACTCACAACTCTTACTTATCATGACCAAGATGTCAAGGAAGTTTTTTTTTTAAATGGACTTGGGGAAAAAAAAAAAAAGAAAAAAAAAAAGATGTGGATAAGGTGACTCAGACTGGAGTGTGTTCGCTCAGATGTGACGACAGTAACAGACGTTCGACCCTGACACGTCTGGACTACAGCTGTTATGTCAGTTCTGTTACAGGTCGACTGAAAACTGGAAAATAACAACGTTCTTTTACCCTAAGCAAGTTTATATTCTTTACACAGAGAGATTACACTGGATGACAATTATATTATATATTATATTAAATTACATTAATAAGTAATGAATGTGTTTAATTGACTAAAAAAAATAATAAGGATTTACATATTGTTATAAAGGAATTGTGAGCATCATGGTGGAAAAACAATGAATTAGGTTGAAAGTTTGCCAAGTTGTTTTTAGTTAAAAATTATTTTTATCTTGTTAAATGTACAACTGTTGTTATTGTTGCATAAATAATAAAAGTTTATACTTGTGGAATATTTTTTACAGATATATTTTGGCATGATTTTAGTTGATTATGGTATGTGAAATCTCTTTGAGGATTTAACATGTGGATTTTTTTGTAAATATATATATATATATTTATTTATTTATTTATTTATATATATATATACCTTCATACCGTAGGATACTGACGACGTTGTATATCACCTTCACCGACATTCAGTTAATGAAGTGTATTTACCAGGTTATTTTACTGTTTATCTCAAACGACAAACGATCCAACCGACCGCAACCCCAATATGATTAAAAATATATATGTGACCCGCCACCACGAAACCAGGCATAAGTCGCACTGAGCCGTTCAGAGCTACAGCTTAATTTAGGCTGGAAGTCGATTTCTTATGTGTTTACATCTTATCAAAAAACGGTACCTTAACACCTCTATTTTCAGTTCCTGTGGTCATTACATTGAAATACAATCAATTAAGGTGTTTATTGAGTCAATTATTTAAGCGGCGACAAAAGTTCAGGGATTGCTGAGCAAAGACAAAGACGACTTCCACCTCTTTTCGCCGAACAAACCGATCTCCATTCCGTGGGTAAACACTCAAGTGTTTGGTACGAGGTAAAAGCTTATATTGAATGTTCTGTCCAATGGTGTAAGCCAAATGATTGTAATACGTCGCACTTCTGTCCTATTATTATAATATATAAAACTTCTGTGACATGTCCATCAGAGTGTCCTTTAACATCCGTGGAAAATGTGTGTCAATCAGATACAAATTATTATGCGTTGCTAATGACTTCCTACCCCAAAACAGTCCTAAACTTTGACGGACAATATCTAAAAAAATGCAAATTGCAAAATATGTCCAAATGTGGATATTAAAATTACCATAACTTTGGTTCTACTTGTGATAGAAACATAATTTTTTTACCATCTTAAACCTTAGTTTCCACTCTACCAAGCTGCACAGATAACTCAGTTTGGATTTCCAGACACTTATGCCTGGTTTCGTGGTGGTGGGTCACATATATTTATTTATTTATTATTATTTTATAAAAAAAAAAAAATTAATTAAATAAATAAATATAAAAATAAAAAATTTTAATGACCCGTAGCTGCGGATGACCACGGGCACCCACTCACTTCGGGTCAGCCCGCGCATCACTGGTTTATGCCCATGTAATTTCATGGTGATATCTCAAGTATTCATTGAGTTATAGCATGATATGTCTCTGTGGACACACACACACACACACACACACACACACACACACACACACACACACACAAGGTGATTACAATAATCTCACCAAACCAATGTTGGGGTTAGATTAATTAATTAATCAAACTACGGATGGAAAAAAATACAGTAAATATTATTGTGACACTACAGAAGCATTATGTGACAAAAAAGTCAAAGTAAATGTGTCCTGTAGTCAAAACAAAGTGTGACTATTTTTTTTGGATGGGCATGTGTATTTTGATGAATGTTTTCAGAATGATAAGAGAATGAGCTAATCAGATAAAACGTTTGCAGGGGACAGGGTTTGTTTTGCCTGGTACGACTTGTTTTCATATTTCCTTTTTTTTTAAATTTTTTTTTGGGCCAAAATATGGTTATTTGAAACATTCAACAGTTATTCATTGTGTCGCCACATTGGAAAATGGATAATTCCCCAAATGTTCCAATAAATATAACCATTTAAAAAATGCTCTAAAACTGACATTTTTACAAATAAAGTTCTCAACTTTATTTTCATCAAAAAATGTATTAATGTTTCAAGGTCTACAGCGTTTTACCTGATAAAGGTATCATTTCATAATTATTTTATTAATATTATTGTGTTCTCCATTGTTATTGAATACATTGTGTGTTGGTTAAATTTTTAAAAAAAAAACATCCAGGTTGTTTTGTTTCCAGCTGTTTTTTCACAGTAGAAAAATGACTTGAGGTGGAACAACAGAGTTTACAGGTACTTCCTCATACATGTCCATGACGCGGTGACGAGGCATCTCTGATTGGCTCAGAATGTGTGAAGGAACACTCCCCCCTCCCCCTCTGGCTCTCCATATAAATAAGACTTTATAGTAAATTAATTTAAACTATCATGAATAGGAGAATGTATCATATTAAATAAGGTATTTGTAGTAAATATAAAACTAATACAAATACACTTATAGGTGATTGTACAAATTGCATTGTGTGAGGTGACTTATAAAATAATGTGTATATAAATGATTGTAGATGTTTTTGTGTTATGGATAAACAGATATAAAACAATTTGATAAGACATAGAATGCAGACGCTGTAAAAAAAAAAATAATAATAAGGAGGGGAGTTTTATAAGTTTTACTTCTTCCCACTTCTTTTCGAGTCCAAAAAGGAAATTTTTGTTGACCATTGTGATTGATCTATTGATGATTTGTGTGCTCGAAATAAACTAAACTAAACCTTTACCCAAGTAGCATCCAGCTAGGTTTCGTGCCGTTGCTTGTTCTGAAAACATGCAGGGAAAAAAACAGGCTTTATTTCCACAGAGAGAGACAGTTTGATCTGCCATTTTTTTTCAAGTTTGTGCAGCAGCTACTGTGGCTCTGTCTTCTCTCGTAGATGCTAATGCTAATGCTACTTCAGATTCGCTGCAATGGGGGACGGGTTTAACCCCACGCGGGTGCCGCCAATGTCCTCATGACATGGTGTGAATGGTAAATACAGCCAAGTTCCAAAAACTCATTTCAGGGAGTTGCTTATCGACCCTTCCAATCCCCCCTTTCAGAAGTATTGAATGAAAACATGTAATTGATGAGTAAAAAAATGCTAGAAAATAAATGAAGTGATATAAATTAAATATACGAGGTGTGTTTTGTGTGCACACACCAGGGCTATAAATTAAAGGTTGGAGTTCAGAGGTCACATGACCCACACACTATTGAACAAAAACAAAAACAAACATCCATTTATTTATGTAGTAATTCATTCGTTCGTGTGTTTATTTATACATTTGAGATGAATATACAATTGATTTAATAGAGAAAAGTGTTTTTCTCTAGTAAAGGTGGTGTTTTTCTGGCATTTTAAGCTAAATCTCCTCAGAATATTAAGGGTTACATTTATTACTGTTACATTTTACACAGCAGTCTCTCCTGTTTACCCACATACAGAAGCTGATTTTGTGCCATTTAAAACATCTGAAGACATAGTGAGCTATTTAAGAAAAATTTACAGTGTAAGAGGAAACTGCAGAAATTATTGTCTTTTTTTTTTTTTTAAGAACATTGCAGTCCATTATAATTATTCCTGTGAAACAAAGAAGAAATCAACCACAACTTGACAACCACTCACTATCCTATTGTCTTTAATGTCATACCTTTTATGTAAATGTATGAAAATTCCTTCGAGGCAAAAAGTTAATGTCAAACTTTTTTTGTTTCTCAAGTTTCACATTTACCTTCAGGCATGTGCTTTAACTGAGTCTCAACCAGTGCGGTTCTTTTTGTAGATGTTTCAAGAAGCTCTAAATATTTTGCATATGAGTCTTTTTCTGTGGAGATGGTAAAAAAAAATGCAGAGATGTACTATACAGAGGAAAAAAAAAAAACCCTCTGATGAACTGTAGAAAGGAGCTCCTTTAAAGTAATAGCATCACTTAGTGCACATCTAATCGAAGCAGAACAGTGCCAGCATAGATTGAACATCATTGAAAAGCCTGAGGATACAATTTCACAGAGATGTCCAACACTTGCTGTCGAGTTTGCAAAGCTTCTGATGGAGTACGTAGGTGAGGAGTCTCAAACTTCATTTACCTGAGGGTGACTGGAGGTAGAGATCATAGGTACGTGTACATTTTAGTATTTGGATTTTCCATTTATGAATGGGAATTAAAAAAACAAAAAATAACCAAGGCTCAGTCGCTTGTTTTATTCAGAGATGTATAAAGTACTGGACTAGAGGAGTGGAGTACAAGTACAAGTACTACATCAAAAAACTGACTTGAGTAAAAGTTGAAGTATTCTTCAAGCATCATACTCAAGTGAAAGTACTAAAGTATCCAAAGAAAATTGTACTTAAGTATTGCAAGTAGAAGTATGTAAAAAAAAATTCTACTCAAGTACTGAAAGTAAAAGTAGAAGTAAAATTACAAGTAGAAGTAATGAAAAATATACTACTTAAGTACTGAAAGTAAAAGTAAAATTTAAAAGTACTGTGTAGGCCTATACTAAATGAAAGCAGTCACAGGTTTGAACACATTTATATATTTAATATGAAAGGTATAACTTCAGCTGAGGCAGCAGTAGTACAAGTACATACCAGTTCACTTACAAGTGTTCATGAAAAAACTACAACTTTCAAAGGCCAGAGTATTCCAACAATATGACCAAGTGACAAACCCTTATTATGTAATGTTTGATCGCTGACTCGTCCAATGATGAGACACCATCATCAAACCAGGTGACAGAGCCATTTATCGCTGTGGCATTGATATGCTATGGGTTTGGTATGTTTACGAACTATTTTAATAAGAGGAATGAGTAACGATTCGGCACATAAAAAAAGTATTAATTTTTTTTTTTAAATGTAGTGCAGTAGAAGTGGAAGTAGACGAAAAAAATTATACTCCAAAAAAGTACAGATACTGCATTTCACTACTTAAATACAGTACTTAAGTAGTTGTACTTCGTTACTATACATCTCTGGTTTTATTAACGTCTGCATTCATAAAATCAAACAAACATGAACCTCAGGGCTTCTGTGTTGTGACTGCATGCAAGTAAAATATCATGAAGAAAGAAAATATGAAATCAAGACATTGCTTTCAAACCATACTATACATCATGCAATGGTTGCCGCTGAAATATAATGTATCTCATTTATGACGCTATATTTAAACATTAGTTTCTTTTTAATCTTTATTTTGTTATGGTCCCTAAACTCCCCGAGTTTAGTCTGTGTCTGCTCCTGCAGCCTCTCCAGTAGGTAAAGCTGAGCAGACAGACGCTGATGCTTGTGGAGAAGCTGCACATGTGTCAAATATCAGACTGAAGCAGCTCACTGGCATAAGTTTGATCAGAGAGACGGTGGAGACGTGCCTTTACCATAAAGTCTGTAATAAAAGTGCACAGAAAATATTGGAGTGGCTGGTGTCTTTGAATGCATGCACAGGTTCCACCATTAGCCTACAGCCCCCTCCCTCTCTTGCTCTGTCTCATGCCTGCGCAATGTAATTGAAGTAATTAAAAAAACAAACTCCCTTGCATAGTCCAAAATCCCGAATATTTTATCTAACTCGTAGGCCACTATCAATATCAGGGAGACTCCCAGAACATCGGGGAGACTTGGGATGTCTGCTTATATATATATATATATATATATATATATATATATATATATATATATATATTCCTATTCGCTAGTACAACACATGCATTCATTTAGTAAAATATGTGTTTGTACACGGACCACTGCTAAACATAGCTTACCTCCAGCATGAATAAATCTAGCTAGAGATACGGAAAGTGGAAAAACTCAAAAAGCAGCAGCATGAAAGGCACTCACACTAGAGGAAAGACCACAAAACCAACAATTGAAATATGTCGCATTTTACTTTCATTTTTTTTTTCACTTTACAAAAAGAAATTCAAAGTCAACAGAAATTAAAAAAAAAAAACAAAAACGGACCAAAAACAAGCATTATTCATATTCTCACACCAGAAGCTGCCACTCAGACTGTAACCAAGCGTGAATAATGTGAGAATAACAACCAAGAATTATGTCTTTGGAGCCGTATTAGGAAATTGTTTTAGAATGGGCTTAGTGATTCAATTCAATTCAATTCAATTTTATTTATAAAGCCCTAAATCACAACAAAGTCGTCTCACAGGGCTTTACAAAAACACAATCAACTACAGAGATACATGAAAAAAGTCCCAAGCATCCCCTGTCCTTAGACCCTCCTTCTCGGCAAGAAAAAACTTCAAAACCCAGTGGGAAAAAGAAGAAATCTCGAGGAGAACCACATTGAAGGAGAGATCCACTCCCATGGACGGACAGGCTATAGATGAACGTCCATATATAGATGCAGGAAGGGGGGCTGGTCCAGACAGGCAGGGGCAGTGGTCCGGGGTCACAGGTCGGCACAGGCGAGAAACTGCAGATCCTGTCGTCCATGGCTCCCGTGCAGACACTGTCAGGAAAACCACCACTCCCCCTGGGGGGGGGCCTCCAGGTGACTAGTCATGAACAGACTTGGTATGAAAGATAGGTTGTAAAAGTTACAGAAACAGGTGTGAGGGAGAGAAAGAGAAGAAAGAAGGAACTCAGTGTACTGTACTTCCCCAGCATTCTAACTCCTAGGGCAGTCCAAACTGAACTGTGACTCATACACCACATCATTTTTTAACTAACCTGATCATAGGCTTTCTCGAACAGGAATGTTTTAAGCCTGATTTTAAATGTAGAGACTGTGTCGGCATCTTTAATATTAAAGGGAAGCTGATTCCATAAGACAGGGGCCTGATAACTAAAGGCTCTAGCTCCTACTGTACTTTTAGAAACCTTAGGAACTTTCAATAAACCTGCATTCTGAGACCGAAGGGTTCTATTGGGTTGGTACGGAACCAGATCATCTTTAAGATAAGAGGGGCCCATACCATTAATGGCTTTATATGTAAGGAGGAGGATTTTAAATTCAATTCTAGACTCAACTGGTAGCCAATGAAGGGTTTGGAGCACAGGCGTGATGTGTTCTCTTCTATTTGATCCTGTTAATAATCTTGCTACTGCATTTTGAACCAGTTGCAAGCTTTTTAGGGAATATTTAGGACACGCTACAAGTAGGGAGTTACAATAATCTAATCGTGATGTAACAAATGCATGAATTAATTTTTCTGCTGTCGTTTTAGACAGAATATTCCTAATTTTGGCTAATGTTGCGCAGGTGAAAGAAGGCTGTTCTGCAAGTTTGTTATGCATTTTGAATGAAAGATCTGGATCAAATAAAACTCCTAAATTTTTAACTGTGGCACTGGGTGTTACACTTAAGTTGTCCAGAGTAACTATGTGGTCAGGTAGGGAGTCTCTCGCATTTTTAGGACCAATTATAACGACTTCAGTTTTTTCAGGGTTCAATAAAAGATAATTGGCACTCATCCAAGTCTTTATGTCTTGGACACATGTACTTAGTTTATCTATTTGCCTGGTCTGGTCAGGTTTAATCGATAAATATAGCTGTGTGTCATCCGCATAACAATGAAAATTAATACCATGATTTCTAATGATGTTACCTAAAGGGAGCATATATAGTGTAAACAAAATAGGCCCGAGGACTGACCCTTGGGGCACGCCATAATTAACTCTGGAGGACTGCGGTGATTGTTGATTGACGTGAACAAATTGGTAGCGATTAGATAAATATGATTTAAACCAGCAGAGGGCTGCTCCTCTAATACCTATATCATATTCTAATCTGTGCACTAAGATACTGTGGTCAATGGTGTCAAAGGCTGCACTAAGGTCTAATAACACCAGGACCGATATTAATCCGATGTCAGCGGCTAATAATAAGTCATTAGTAACTTTAACTAACGCTGTTTCAGTGCTATGATGGGCACGAAAGCCAGACTGAAACTGTTCAAATAAACTATTATCCTGCAGGAATTGGCACAGCTGTTTAACTATTACTCGTTCTAAAACCTTTGACAGGAAGGGCAAATTGGATATAGGCTTTTTCAGAAGTGGTTTAATAACAGCATATTTAAATGACTGCGGCACATATCCGGTAGTTAATGAAGTGTTAATTATATTTAGGACAGTTCTAATAATTAGGGGCAGAATCTCTTTAAAGAGTTTTGTTGTAATTGGATCTAAGAGGCAGGTGGCTGACCACCTGTGATAGTACAGACTTTACAGTACACGGTTGTCATAGTGATAGTACAGACTTTACAGTACACGGTTGTCATGGTGATATTACAGACTTTACAGTACACGGTTGTCATGGTGATAGTACTGACTTTATAGTACACGGTTGTCATAGTGATAGTACAGACTTTACAGTATACGGTTGTCATGGTGATAGTACTGACTTTACAGTACACGGTTGTCATAGTGATAGTACTGACTTTACAGTACACGGTTGTCATGGTGATAGTACTGACTTTACAGTACACGGTTGTCATAGTGATAGTACAGACTTTGCAGTACACGGTTGTCATAGTGATAGTACTGACTTTATAGTACACGGTTGTCATAGTGATAGTACAGACTTTACAGTATACGGTTGTCATGGTGATAGTACTGACTTTACAGTACACGGTTGTCATGGTGATAGTACTGACTTTACAGTACACGGTTGTCATAGTGATAGTACAGACTTTACAGTACACGGTTGTCATAGTGATAGTACTGACTTTATAGTACACAGTTGTCATAGTGATAGTACAGACTTTACAGTATACGGTTGTCATGGTGATAGTACTGACTTTACAGTACACGGTTGTCATAGTGATAGTACTGACTTTACAGTACAGTATACAGTTGTCATGGTGATAGCATTGATTTTAAAGTACCTGGTCGTCATGGTGATGTGGTACATTACTTTCGTTTCATCTGCTGAGGGAATTATTGATAAACTCACTCGTTTCATGTCGTTTCGTCTGAAATTTTTTTTAAGAGACTGAATATTCCACATTGACTATGGTTTAGTATTATGGGCTGTCATGTGAATTAATGTACAGATACATTATTGTTAACTTCCACATCTGAATGTTGTAAAGCGGTGGATCAATCATAAACAGGATTGGATATATTGATATTGAAATTTGATGTTTTTTTTATGTTTAATAAGTTGGTTAATCAAAATTCAAACAGGATACCATTGAATTACAGTCATCACATTTCTGCAAATAATTTTTTCTTTTTTTTTTTGTCAAAACAGCGTTGTGGAAGCAGGCTCTTCATTTGTTCAAACATGAAGGTTCTTCTGTTCTTCTCTCCACTTCTTTCTCTCAGACGCCTGCAGGGTTTCCTCTGGCAAACATGAACCACATTTGGTTTGAGGAAGAAAACATTTGAGACCAGCGCTGAGTAAGTTACTTAGAAAAAGTAATTTATTACAATTACTAGTTACTTCCCCCAAAAAGTAATTGCATTACTGACTGCATTACTCCACTAGCAAAGTAATTAGTTCCCAGGAAAAGTATTTTTGCTCTTAAAAATGTCAAAGAAACGAAAAAACAGTTAAACAGGTGCCGACTTGCCAAACATTTATTCATTCAAAATGAATTGCATTGCAATCTGCAATAGATTATAAACAAGAAATACATTTTAAATACTGAAAATGGAATATTTGTTGAAAGTTACTTGAATTTGTTCAAAATGTTAATATTCTTTAACTTTGCATTTAAGTATAACAGGTGAACAGGTAATGATGAAATAATGATGTCTGTAAATTCTTATTTTATTATTATTAGTGAAAAAAAACCCAATACAATGATGTCTGTATATGTATATTCTTATTCTATTACATATTTATCTACTGAATTTTATTGAACAACTTATGTTACAATCATTTGAGTGTTTACATCCTTTATATTAAGGCACAGAAACTTGCTCAGAAAAATCAATTAGCAACGAGAAAAGCAAATATTAATAGTGCAATTGTTATTTTTAACAAACAGAGCTCAAATATGACCTTGTGATTTTGTGTTGCCATCATCTGTGTGTGTGTGTGTGTGTGTGGACTTTTTTTTCTCCACATGTTTTTTTTTTGTGTGTATTTTTGTGAGGAATTTAAGTCTTGTCTCATCTGAACCCACTTTATCCTCAATAGGGTCACTGGGGGCCTAATCCAGCTACAATGGGTGAAGGTGGGGTACACCATGTATGAGTCTCCAGTTCATCTCAGGGCTGAACATATATAGACAAATAATCACTCTGACATTCACACCTATGGACAATTTAGATTAACTAATTAACCTATCAGTGCATGTGTTTGGATGGCGGGAGGAAACTGGAGAAAACCCACACAGACATGTAAACTCCACACAGAAAGGTCTGGTGTGGGAATAGAACCAGGGTCCGCGAGTGCTAACCACTGCACCGCCGTGCCACCCGAAATTTAAGTAACTACAAAAAATAAAAATAAACACAAAATAAACCCAGACCTGTTATAAACCGAGACTGAACCAAATTGCATTAAACACTCAGGATTGAAATTGAAGAGCCACACTAAAATAAGGCTTTGATATCATACTTCCACGTACGATACCTAGAGTCTAAGGAACCAGAACCAGGGGGCAAAGTGGGGGCTTGGTTGGGGTCAGTCGGGGTCATTCACCATAGTTACCAGGGGCTTAGACTGACAGAACACAGGTCAGTACACAGGAACGGCTCTGTACTCAAAGGTCAGACAGAGGCGGTTGGTGCAGGGGGGTAAAACAGGCGGGTGGAGGTCAGAAGAGATCTGGTCAATGAACACGGGAATCAGGAACTCAGACGCTTTCTGAATAGAAGCGATCAGTCTTGACTATCTGGCTACAAGAAGGAACGTGAGAGATTTAAATAAAGCTCAGCTGATGAGCTACAGCTGGTATCAGGTGAGGTGAATGGACAGGCTAAGTCACACCCTTCTACTTCCTGTCCATGGGTGCTAAGCTCGCAAAAAAATGTGAATGTGAGTGAATGGAGTGAGTCAAGCTAAATTCTGATTCTGTTTGACAAGTGCTCTGAAATTCACATATGATAGCAGTTAATAAGAAATGTTTGATGCAGCATAGGCAGACTATCTGTTAGTGATGGGAAGTAAATGTGATGTTAGGTTTTATGTGGACTTAGTGTCATGTTCTGTTCCTTGTGTTTTTGTGTTTTCCTGCCCTGTCTCTGTTCTGTGTCTGTCTTCACCTTTCACCTGGCTATAATCATTGATGCACCTCACCTGGTGAGAGCAGATGTAGCTCATCAGGTGAGGTGTATTTAACCCGCTCTCAGACCTGACTCTGTGCCAGATTATCATGACCAGTCCTCTGATTATCCAGCATTCTGTTTCTTCTGTGTTCCCGTGTACCAGTCCTGTTTCCGTCCGACCTCCGTTTTCTGCCTTTTACTCCTGTCTGTTTCTGAACCCGATCCGGATCCTGTTAAGCCTCTCGCCGCCTGCCCTGACCCTGGAACGTGTACCGACTCTGAATTCTGCTGCCTGCCCTGACCCCGGAACGAACCCTGACTACGAGCCTCGTCATCTGCCCCAACGGTGGACCAGAATCGATCCGATTCCAGTTCCGCTCCCGGATCCAAGGAAGACCTTCGAGCCCGGCTTGGATAAGTACAGCCTAGCCTCTAGAGACTCGAACGAGGGCCTGTCTTCATCACTCTGTACCAGTATTCTAACCTGTGTTATAATAAAGCATTGTTTGGACTTTTACATACGTCTCCTGTTCTGCGCTTGGGTTTTTCGTGGTCCGTTACAGTATAATCTGGCCAAAATGAACCCAGCGGAACTTGAGGCGTTGTTAGCTACAGTCCGGGGACAGAGTGAGGTTTCAACCCAACACAGTGAAGCTCTCAATGTTTTGGCCACAGGAATGAAGGAGCTTGGATTAGCCATCTCGGAAGTCCGAGCTCAGCTACATTCCATGGATGTGCGGTCCCCTCTACGGACGTCACCATCAGGGGCTCCTCCGGTAGGGAGCGCGGCAGCTCCGACCCCCGTCATCACCATTCCCCCTCCGGAGACATCTACAACGGCCAGTGGTGCATCCCGGGAACCTCACATGCCCACGCCAGTCAGGTACCAGGGTGATTTAGGATTATGTGGACAATTCCTTCATCAATGTGCACTAGTGTTTAGTCAGCAGCCTCTCAGTTACGTCACAAGTGAATCTAAGTCAGCCTTCGTGATGAGTTTGCTTTCTGGACAGGCGGCAGCCTGGGCATTGGCAGTCTCCACCCAACGTCCAGAGCTACGGACAGACTATGACCTGTTGACCAATGAAATGTTATTAGTTTTTGATCACCCCGTTAGAGGCAGACAGTCAGAGACCCGGCTACTGTCTTTGAGACAGGGAGACGTTCCGGTCGCGCAGTATGCAATCACCTTCCGGATTGCGGCCGCTGACTGTGGCTGGGAGGATAAGGCGCTACGAGCTCTATTCCGTAGAAGTCTGAACGGAGAACTCAAGGACGAGTTGGCGCTACGTGACGACCCCGCTTCTCTGGAAAAGTTAATCCACCTGACGATTCTGCTGGACAATCGGCTGAGGGAGCGCAGGAGGGAGCGAGAGGAAGTTAGCTGCCCTTCCAGGACGTCATCGGTGCCACCCCGCAGATTACAACCTACTGAAAGGGAATCCAGGTCCATGTTCCGTCCCAAACTCACGCAGCAGGAATGGGATCATCGACGGAAGGAGAACCTATGTCTGTACTGTGGGGGCTCAGGACACTATCTACGGGAGTGTCCGTTAAAAGACCGGGCTCAGTACTAAAAGGGGACATTCTACTGAGCCGATCTGTTTTCTCTGTCCCCATCTCCCGTCCTCTGTTTCAGGTTTTGCTCCGTCCCAAGGGGGAGGTCATCTCGCAGTCCGTGTTTATCGACTCCGGGGCGGATAGTAATCTTATGGACTCTGGTCTGGTCAAGAATCTAGGGGTTGCCGTCAGTCCTCTACAAGAACCCATAGTGGCACACGCCCTGGATGGTCATCTTTTGGCCAAAATCACACATCAGACTGAACCGGTATCAATGATCACCTCCGGTAATCATGTTGAAACTGTTCAATTCCATGTTTTAGACTCACCTGAGATTCCGGTCATCCTTGGTTACCCATGGCTCCGTCGGCATAACCCGCACCTGGATTGGCAGAATGGGACCGTTCTGAGTTGGGGTAAGAACTGTGAATCCCTCTGTCTCCAACAGAAGGAGTCGACGACAAGTCCATCCCCCTCACCCACCTCTGCAGACCTGATCCATGTTCCTGCCGTGTATCTGGACTACAAGGAGGTGTTCAGTAAGGCGAAGGCTACGTCTCTACCACCCCATCGGGAGTATGACTGCTGCATTGACCTCTTACCAGGTACCACACCTCCCAAGGGGAGACTATACTCGCTTTCCGCTCCTGAGCGGGAAGCGATGGACAATTACATTAGAGACGCCCTTGCCGCCGGCCTCATCCGGCCCTCCTCTTCTCCGGCGGGAGCAGGATTTTTTTTTGTTGACAAGAAGGACAAGACTTTGCGACCCTGCATTGATTACAGAGGTCTCAATGATATCACTGTCAAAAACCGTTATCCACTGCCACTCATCTCCTCTGCATTTGAACTCCTACAGGGGGCCACTATTTTCACCAAACTGGATCTAAGAAATGCATACCATTTGGTACGCATCCGGGAAGGAGATGAATGGAAGACCGCATTCAACACCCCTACTGGACACTATGAATATCTTGTTATGCCCTTTGGTTTAACCAATGCTCCTGCAGTGTTTCAGAATCTCATTAACGAGGTTCTAAGGGACATGTTAAACAAATTTGTGTTTGTGTATCTCGATGATATATTAATCTTTTCTCGTTCTGAACAGGACCATGTTCACCACGTTCAGCAGGTCCTCCAGAGACTCCTTCAGAACTCGTTGTTCGTCAAGGCTGAGAAGTGTGAGTTCCATGTCCCTACAGTCTCGTTCTTAGGCTACATTGTGGGTCAGAACCAGCTCAAGATGGATCCGTCCAAGGTAGCAGCTGTTACAGACTGGCCGATTCCGGACAACCGTAAGCAGCTCCAACGTTTCCTGGGGTTTGCCAATTTCTATCGCAGATTTATACGTGGTTATAGCACTATCGCTGCTCCCCTTAGCGCTCTAACCTCGTCCAAAGTTCTCTTCCGATGGAACCAGGAGGCAGACCTGGCCTTTCGGAAGTTGAAAGAACTTTTTAGCTCGGCTCCCATCCTCCAGTTTCCTGACCCAGAAAGACAGTTCGTGGTCGAGGTGGATGCTTCTAATATTGGAGTAGGAGCAGTTCTTTCTCAGAGAAGTAACCTTGATAACAAAATGCACCCATGTGCCTTCTTTTCCAGGCGATTGTCACCCGCGGAGAGGAACTATGATATTGGAAATCGAGAGTTACTGGCAGTTAAACTAGCCCTAGAGGAATGGAGACACTGGCTGGAGGGAGCCAAGGAGCCTTTCATGGTTTGGACCGATCATAAGAACCTGGAGTATCTTAAAACCGCCAAAAGACTCAACTCTAGGCAAGCCCGATGGTCTTTATTCTTTAATCGCTTCAGTTTTTGTCTTTCCTACCGTCCAGGGTCTCGCAATGTGAAACCTGACGCTCTATCACGACAGTTTCTCTCTCCCTCAGAGGAAGAGGGGCTGGAGGAATCCATTCTTCCTAAGACCACCCGAATCTCCGTGATCCAATGGGATGTGGAGGAACGGATCAAGGCAGCCCTAGAAGAGGAACCTGGACCCAGCATCTGTCCGGATACTCACCTGTTTGTTCCTCTTCGTTTCAGGAGTGATCTCCTTCAGTGGCTCCACGGTTCCAACCTGACCTGTCATCCTGGCATAAATAGAACCCTGGAAGTGGTAAAGAGGAGGTTTTGGTGGCCCTCTTTGAAGGAGGACGTAACCAGATATGTTAACGCCTGTTCTGTCTGTTCCCAAAATAAGTTCTCCAGAAATAGGCCTGCGGGACAGCTCCGGCCCCTGCCCATACCCCACCGTCCATGGTCCCACATCGCTTTAGATTTCGTCACGGGTTTACCCCCATCTGAAGGTAACACGGTTATCCTCACTATTGTGGACAGATTTAGCAAGATGGCCCATTTTGTCCCTATGCCCAAGTTACCCTCTGCTAAAGAAACTGCTCAGTCTGTTCTGCAAAATGTATTTAGGATCCATGGGATACCTTCTGAGGTCACGTCCGACAGAGGCCCACAATTTACTTCCTCTTTCTGGAGGGAGTTTTGTCACCTCCTTGGGGCGTCGGTCAATCTCTCCTCTGGATTTCATCCTCAGACCAACGGCCAGTCTGAAAGAGCCAATCAGGAGCTGGAATCCCTGCTTCGGTGCGTCACGTCAAAGGACCCTGGACAGTGGTCCAAGCATCTCCTGTGGGTTGAATACGCACACAACTCTCTGATCAACTCGTCGACTGGCCGGACGCCATTCGAGGTGGGTAATGGTTACCTACCTCCCCTGTTCCCTGATTCGGAGATTATCTCATGCTCTCCCTCTGTAGAAACCTTCCTCAAGAAGTGTAGGAGAGTGTGGAGAGACGCTAGGGCCTCCCTGCTGCAATCTATTAAAAGACAAGTAGTGCAGGCCAACAAGAAGAGGTCTCTTGGGCCCACATATAAGGTGGGACAGAAGGTCTGGTTGTCTACCAAAGATCTTCCTTTAAGAACTGAATCGAAGAAGCTCTCTCCTAAGTTCATCGGTCCATTTTCTATTGAGAGGATAATCAATCCCGTAGCGGTAAGACTAGCTCTTCCGTCGTCCTTGAAGATTCATCCTTCTTTTCATGTTTCCAGAATTAAGCCTGTCTCCGTGAGTCCACTAATGGTTCCCTCTCAGTCTCCTCCTCTCCCCAGGATGATTGACGGTGCTCCAGCCTACACGGTCAGAAGACTACTGAAGGGCAGACGTTGGGGGAGAGGCCTTCAGTATCTGGTGGATTGGGAGGGGTACGGTCCGGAAGAAAGGACTTGGGTGCCGGCTCGACAGATTTTGGACAAAAGACTCATTAGTCAGTTTCATGCCTCCCATCCTAATCAACCCTCTAACTCCAGACGCCCGAGGTTGCCCCCCGTTGACATCCCGGACCCCTCATCTAGTGACGAAGAGTCAGAGATTCCCATGGATGAAGAGGAGGAGGGGATGTCTGAGCATCCAGGAACTCGTTCGCCAGATGATGGGGCGGAAGCAGAAGAGATGACCTGGGAGGAGTACGAGGAGGAGGGTGTGGTGATGGAGTCGGATGTCTCTGAAGAATTCTAGCCCTCCTCCGGATCCCCCACCGCCCTCCCATGTTGGGTTTTGTGTATTTTGTGTGTTTTTGTTTGTGGAACGTCGGGGGACGTTCCTTGGGGGGGGGGTTCTGTCATGTTCTGTTCCTTGTGTTTTTGTGTTTTCCTGCCCTGTCTCTGTTCTGTGTCTGTCTTCACCTTTCACCTGGCTATAATCATTGATGCACCTCACCTGGTGAGAGCAGATGTAGCTCATCAGGTGAGGTGTATTTAACCCGCTCTCAGACCTGACTCTGTGCCAGATTATCATGACCAGTCCTCTGATTATCCAGCATTCTGTTTCTTCTGTGTTCCCGTGTACCAGTCCTGTTTCCGTCCGACCTCCGTTTTCTGCCTTTTACTCCTGTCTGTTTCTGAACCCGATCCGGATCCTGTTAAGCCTCTCGCCGCCTGCCCTGACCCTGGAACGTGTACCGACTCTGAATTCTGCTGCCTGCCCTGACCCCGGAACGAACCCTGACTACGAGCCTCGTCATCTGCCCCAACGGTGGACCAGAATCGATCCGATTCCAGTTCCGCTCCCGGATCCAAGGAAGACCTTCGAGCCCGGCTTGGATAAGTACAGCCTAGCCTCTAGAGACTCGAACGAGGGCCTGTCTTCATCACTCTGTACCAGTATTCTAACCTGTGTTATAATAAAGCATTGTTTGGACTTTTACATACGTCTCCTGTTCTGCGCTTGGGTTTTTCGTGGTCCGTTACACTTAGTAAGAGACTACAATGCGTCACACTCCGCTCAGCTGTGATGTGGACGAGGGCGTCACAGCCATTTAAAATGTGGGGGTGTTCTAGGTTGTGGTACATGAGCAAAATTTTCTGACTCTATTATCGGAAAATTAACGAACAATTATCCATTAATGATTACATTTTTATATTAAAAACGTAATATATGGCTGAAAATAATAACAAAAATGTCTTTTTCCTCAATTAAAATTATGACATAAAAAAGGATTTTAAAAAATCTGACACTGATTTTTCAGACACTGTTCCTCTTTTTTCTTACAAAAATGTTTTGTCCATGTCAGGGGAGACGACTACAAATATGTTCCTCAGGGGGAACATCAGTGAAAAAAGTTCTAGAACCACTGTCTTAGGGTAAATGTCACAGAACAAGACATAGTTTATTTAACTTAGTTTAACAACGGTAACATTTCTCATTACTTACTGGTTGATGACTGTTTGTTAACACCACGAAGAAGAGACGTTTACATTAACAGTGATCTGAGGTGCGCTTCATTTATATATGCTGTTGTGCGCCCGGGCGGGTAAACAGTTTAAACCATAGATATTGTAACAGCCCTGAAATGTTATTGATGTTTGTTTGGCGTGATTACGACCGACAGTAACTGTTTATCCTGGAATAAAAAGTAGGTGAGACCAACTCTGTCCATTTCCTGGATCCAGTAACGATACAATATATAAACTCATGAAAAAGTGGAGGGTATGAAATCATCTGGTTGGAGAAGTGGGGGTATCGCAACACCCCCATCCCCCACGGGTGCGACACCCATGGGTGTGGTGACGTCACATGTGCGCCAGGCGTGTAGTCTAAATTATTAACAGGTTTTACTCACAAATGAATCAGCCGTTGGTTAACAGAAGCAGTTGATCAATAATTATAATTTATTATGAGGTACAACATGTGTGTGATTAAGGTCACATGATGGCTCTTTTTAAACAGGGAAAGAATATTTTAACAGATGTATCACATGTTTTAAATACAGAATAGATTTTTTTGAATTCACGAAGGAGGTATAGGGTCCCACTCTGTAAAACCAACGGATATAAACCACTGTCAATCACACAAATTAATAAGCAAATGGTACGGAAGGGACGCATTAGTGATGTGGGGGGGTCTTGACCACTTGTTTTATGTGGCTGTTGAATTGTTATTGTTATCATGATTTTTTTAATTATATTTTTATTATGTTTTTAGGATTGTATTAATTGTATATGTTTTTATTCATGTATTTTAATTGATATATTTATTGTGGGTATGAATGTAATGAGTGGGAGGGTACAGCAGACCCCTCTGTCCATAAATAATTTCTCCTTGGGGAGACAAATAAACTTGACTTTTTGACTTTGACAAACCAGATACGATTTTAGCATTTTATTTCCCATTGAATACCACTCATTAATTTTCAGATCTCACGCCCCATGAGCTTCCCAGAAGGGGCGGAGACTTAAGTTCCCCATACTTAATGCTTAAAGTGTGGTGAAAGGTGAGAGGAGGAGACAGACAGAAAACTCTACCAAGAAGAAAAAAAAAAAAAAAACAACAGAAAGAGCAGAGACATGAGAAGAACAGCAGACAGTCAACAAACATAAGCTGTTTTGATCATGATTTATCAAACTTAACCCAAAGCCCGTGATTAATCTGATTAGGAATTTAAATCATTTGACAATAGTTTGCTTTTATACTTCAAGGGAATAAAAACACTCTGGAAAAATATCTTAAGGGTGTCATGGATGATGTATGAAAGGATTAACTTCTTAATGCCTGAATTTAAATATAAGAGGAAAAAGGAAATGCTAAAATAAGTGGAAATCATTCATTTAATGTACAACAATTAATTTAGTATACAATAGCATTTACAATAGATAGATTTTTTTGGCATGTTACACGTTTGCAACACCTTTAGGGGTTAAAATATGCTTATGACGCACAGCTACTTGAGAAAAAAATAAGTCTTTAATTCTCATTAAAGAAAGAGCTTCCAACCATCATCGCGAAAAGAACATTGTGTCTCCCACTGAGCAGATCCCATCTTTTTGTGTTTTTTTTTTCAGACTGATATACTTGTTTTGAACAGAGACACTTGTCATTTACTAAATATAATCTGCTCAGCTGCATTTCCTGTGTGACACCACTGCTACCACACAAACATGGTTTGGGGCGGTGCAGTCGACCCCACAGCTTGGAATGCACTAGAGTCATGACTCCCACAAACCACTGGGAGGGTCAAAGGTCGCCCTGGCTCCTTTCACATATGCTGTTCTGGAAATGTCCCAGTCCAGCAGAGGGTGCGAGTTATAAAGGTGTGAAATATGTGTTGATCTCAAGCAATGTTGACTCCCCCTCTGTGGGGTTAAAAGATATATAAAATAAATAAATGAATAAAATAAGTGAATGAATAGAAAAATAAAATTAAAAAAAACACTCTATTTGTTACCTACTTTCCTCTCTGCTTATTTGGTTTTTTTTTATTTTGTTTTGGGTTTTTTTGTTTTTTGTATATATGTATATGTTTAGTACTTCATTTATTTATTATTGGTATTGTTATTATTTTTATTATTATCATCATTTTTGTACTATGCACTATATTGCTATAAGATGAATTCAGGTTATTGGGGAAGTGAAGAAGGGGTAGGATTAAAAAAGTTTATGCTTCATCCTACTACTTTTCGGACATGTCATTGTTATTATTATTGTTGTTGTATTGATTATTGTTGGACTTTGCACATGTTCGAAATAAATAATTCAAATCAAATCAGAATATGTGTTGCATAATGTACTGGTCATCCATCTTGGTAGATAGAAAATAAACAGTGACTCAAGTCAACAAGGAGTGACAACATGGTTTTGTTCTATTGAAAGAAATGTTTTATAATGGTGCTTGATTCGTTCAATCACAGCATTAATCATTATTACCCCCCACCCAGTGGGAGAGGTATACTGTGTTTGACTCAGTTTGTTTTTTTGTTTTGTTTTGTTTGTAAGTAGCTTTACACAAAAAACTACTAGAATGTTTTTGTACCAGGTAGTAAAAACATGGCTTAAAATATCATATAATCATGGTAACGAAACACGTGCTGAAAATTATGCAATACACATGCCACACCTCTATGTGCGTTGTAAGACAGTCCCATGGGATACACCAGAATAATAGTAAAAGCCCAACCCGAATTCTAACCCTTTAGGGCAGGCATGTCCAAACTATTCCACAAAGGGCCGGTGGAGCTGCAGGTTTTGTTCCAACCAAGAGTTCACAGTTTGACCAATGAACTCTATGAAGACTGAGATCAGTTGATTAATTGATCTGAGCTGCTGCTGCTGTTGTAGCTGCTGATGCTGCTGCTGTTGTAGCTGCTGATGCTGCTTGGTTGGAACACAAACCGGCAGCCACACTGGGCCCTTTGTGGAATATTTCCAACATGCCTGCTTTAGTTTTAGAATTAAGGTTATAGTTTAGGGTTAGGCTAACTGGTATATCGGCGCCAAACCCACTCCAGAAATAACCAACAACAAGTAAAATGTATGTTTAGGCATCTCTGCTGCTCATCCTGTTGGTTTGACATCAGTAGATGTTCCTTCAATAACACCAGTTATTCTACGGCCCTCTAGAACGTCCCGTTTACTTTGAATGACGTCAGCGGGCGGATTTTTTTCGATAACTGCCCGCTGCACCGTTAACGCCCGCTGCCCATGGCAACGGGTTTTGTCACTTCAGATTCACTGTACCATATCACTCCGCAGGTAGTTCGGCCACTTTTAAAGTAAATATTAGCTTCGTTGTAACTGCTAGCTTATCCAATGTTAACCTATGCTGGTGTTATCTTTAACGTAGTCAGGAAATCAAGGGAAATATCCGTCCTCATCTCGTACAGAATCTCCAGTATTTTACCCCTCGGTTAACTCCTCTATGATGACTTTTAGAAAACAAGGAGCGGTTTCAGTGAGCTTCGTTTTCAGTATTTATTTGCAGGAACGGGACAACACCTGCTCTGGTCGCCGACCTGACTGTGTACATCCGTCTTTCTCTTTTCTCCGCCTAAAACTCTCTGCACCCCCCTTCTGTCTGCCCCGCCTATTTCACAACACTAGTCTGTTAGAGTAGTGACAGTAATAAACTGTAATAACCCGTGTAATAACCTTCGGGGAATATTTTTCGATAGTAACTCGTGTTCCATGTATTATCCCTTGCTAAACTTAGCAGTGACTGCACCTCTGCTACTGCTGCTACTCTGATGGTCACTGTCTGGTTTATGAATGAATGTTGTGTCTGAAGCTCCTATTTGTTCTGGTCATGTGGTTGTGATGTAGATGATAAGTGTAAACAAATCAGTTTTACTCGCCCAGATGACAATGCAAAGGCAGAATTACCAGATCTTTACACTCTGGAACCCATTCTCAAAAGATATCATTTTAGGGCACCCAAAAGACCAGTACCCATGTGGACATAAAGCTGAAACGATAAAAAGTTTAGTGGATTTACTCGAAAACTTTGCTTTGTGGACTAGGCCTGATTTTCATGAAAGTTTCAGAAAAGGTACAAGGTTGTCCAGAGTAGGTGGTCCAGATAGTAGATAGTAGATAGGGACAGCCATGGCTCAGGAGGTAGAATTGGTTATCCAATAACTTAAGGGTTGGTGGTTTGAATCCTGCTCAGTCCTAGTCATATGCTGTTGTATCCTTGAGTAAGACACTTCAGCGTCCTTACCTCCAGTGCTCACACTGGTGTATGAATGCTTGGTGGTGGTCAGAGGGTCCGAAGACGCACATTATCAGCCACGCTTCTGTCAGTCTGCCACAGGACAACTAAGGATACATATGTAGTTTACCACCACCAGAGGGAGCATGTGAGAGTGAATGAATAATGGATCCACTATGTGCTTTGAGTATGTGTGTACATAGAAAATCACTATATTAATCTAATCCATTGTTATTATCCCATTCAATTTTGGTGAATGTAGGTCAAAGGTCACAGACAGAGTTGCCAAAAATGTGTTTTTGTGTTTTGTGTTTTTTTTTTTTTTTTTTTGGGGGGGGGGGGGTGTTACTTAACCTTTTGTGTATCATTACTGATGTTTTGTTGGTTGGTTTCGTTTTGATTTCACGGTTCACATGTTCAAAATAAAGATTTCAATCTATGAATCAATCAAATAATAAATACTTCTGTTCTACTCATGTCCTTCCAGCAAAATGACCCAGGCCTAAAACTACCTCTGCATTAAAAAAAGAAATTATAATTCTTCTCATGATCAATAGGTGGCACTCATGATCCATGAAACCTGCAGAAAGCTCTCCATTTATAGCAACACATTATTATGGCTTCAAACAAAAAAGCTGCTTTTCACACTTTTGTTTTTGTCTCCTATAAAAACTTTATGTTGTAAAATTGAATACATTATCCATTCCATTCTATATAATTAAATGTGATTTTGTCCTTTAAGTGAAACATTGCTGGTGAATTGTTTTATGGATGTTGTTTCATTCTGCAGAGTGAAACTTCTTTTTTTTTTTTTTTTAAACCACAGAAACACCGCCCTTTCTGTCCTTCATTTCCATTCTTGGCTGCTGAAAGGCTTATTCAGGCATTTATCATCTCCAAATGTGATTAATGCAATAGCACCCTATGTGGCACATTCTCCAAAGGTATGCAGTATGTCCCAAAGAAAACAAACCCAAAAAAAACAGCTGCTTGAATACCCCACACCCCCTTCTCTCTCTCTCTCTCTCTCTCTCTCTCTCTCTCATTTGATTTATCTAAGATTCCTCCAGACTTAGCATTCAGGAAAGGACACCCATCAATCCACTTCTCTGCTCTATACCACACATAATAATGCATCTCCACTCTCCTGGCCTCAGTAGGTCTTTAACTGTCTCACATCTCCCTCTAGAGGCAACACCAGCATCCTGACTGTCACTGCCTTACACTGTAAAAAATAAATAAAAATAAACAAGGCAGTCAGATAGTGATATGGCGCCATAGGACGTTAAAATGTGATGTGTTGGAGCCAGAGGTGTTGACCCATCTGATGTCTGAAGGTGAGACGGTGTGAATGCGAGATTCTATCTTGTCTGAATCCTGAGATATTACCACTTATGTCAGGGGTGTCAAACTCCAGTCCACGAGGGCCGGTGTCCTGCATGTTTTAGATGTTTCCCTCTTCCATTACACCTGGAGGCCATTGCATCATTATCAGTCTGATGAGGAGCTGATTATTAACTCTTTAAGTGTCAGCGCTGATGTGTTCTGAATGGATGATTTAGTTTAAATATTCAGAAAAATTAAACCGTTTTCCTTTTAATTTTGTGCATGGATAAGGTGCCAAAAAGCAAGAGTTTTTAAAAAAATTTATTTCAATATTTTTTAAAGGCAAAATTAAAATAGCTTGGACCAAATTTCAATACTAGTTTTCTTCTTTAGCATTTTTTTTTCAAAATGTTCCACATTGTTTGTCATTTTGTAAATATTTTTTTGTTTTTGTTGCTCATTTTTTAAATTTTTCTACTCTTTTTTTTCTTTGATTTTCTGTCATGTTACCAATTATATTGTTAGTTCTCATGAGTTAAAGGGTTAAATTGAATCACATGGAGGACATGCAGGACATCGGGCCCTCGAGGACTGGAGTTTGACACTTGTGATTTATGTGTTTTAGCTGTTGACCTTTAGTGTAACCTTGACCTTTGACCTTCATTGCTCAAAATCTAATGGGTTCTTCCTTGACCCATTATCTATCATTCCTGAAAGTTTCATCAAAATTCGTCCAGAACTTTTTGCATAATCCTGTTGACAGATACACAGAGATAAAAAAAAAAAACCTCATATCTACTCAGTAAATTTATGGCAACATATTAATAATAATATTTAATAATATGAAGTAAATTCCACTCTGTTTGGTATTGTGTAAATCAGGGTCTCGCGTTGCTTTTCATTCAGGATCAAACAGGTTCATGTGCTCTCTGTGGAAATAAAGCCTAATTTTTCCCTGCACGTTTTCAGTACAAACAACGGCACGAAACATAGCTGGATGATACTCTGGTAAAGGTAAACACACACACAGAGGGAGAGGGGAGGGGGGAGTGTTCCTTCACAGATTCTGAGCCAATCAGAGATGCCTAATCAACGCGTCATGGACATGTATGAGGAAGTACCAGTAAAGTCAAGTCATTTTTCTAGTGTGAAAAAACAACTGGAAACAAAGCAATCCAGATGTTTTTTAAATAGAACCAACACACAATGTATTCAATAACAATGGAGAACACAGTAATATTAATGAAATAACCATGGAATGACACCTTTAATCACTGTACAAAGACATGTTGAAACATCTTTTTGTCATTCCTGGGAGGTGAAGAAGGTTTACTACAGTTGTCATCTTTTTTGTGACATATTTTTGACGTCTAAAATTGATGAGTAAATGGAAAGTGAACTAAGCTCATATAGTTCATTTTATGAACCCATGGTGACTAAGGTGATTTACTATGGAGCAATTATTGGGACAAAATTATTTATTCACAGGAAAGTAATCCATGCATATTTGGGATATTCATGCGTCTTTGGTTGTTGTTAAGCATAAAACAATACTTGGAAACTCTAAAATGAATCCATTTGTACTTATAATGGACGGATGGGGCCGCCACGGCTCAGTTGGTAGGGGGGTCATCCACTAACCACAGGGTTGGTGGTTCAAGTACCACTCTGTTCTAATCAGTCTGTTGTGTCCTTGGGCAAGACGCTTCCCTGTCCTTGCCTCCAGTGTTACTCACACTGATCTATGAATGTCTGGTGGTGGTCAGAGGGAATTGGCAGCCATGTTTCTGTCAGTCTGCCCCACGGCAACTATGGATATAAATGTAGTCGACCACCACCAGAGGGAGGATGTGAGAGTGGATCAATAATGATGGATCATTCAATGCATTCTTTTTTGCAACCTGTTAGTAGGCTAAGCTCTGCTGTTGCATGCAGTTTAATTTCAATTACTAATGAAATACTGGAGTATATTTTTTAAAAACAATGCAACAAAGTCATGAATTTCCAGAGCGTCTAACTTCCTCCTAAAATGTCTTATGAATACAGAGAAGTACATGGCTTGAGATAAGAAACTCTGGGCACACTTTCTGATGACATGAAGACCTCTGGACACTTCAGTTTGTCTTTAGGGACCGTCTACTTACTACCATGTAAGTGTGATGTTGTTTAGAACTTTAGAAGAGGTCTAAAAATAGCGTTTTGGCCAAAACACGAAACAGAAAATGGCAAAGTCAGAATTTCTCAATGTACATCTGAATGGTGTGATTTTAATGTCAACTACTGTATATGTATGTACTCACAATCATCTAAAAAATTTTGCTAAACTTATTTTTACTCTGCATAATCCCTTTAAGCATTAGTTTGTTTATCTTCTCTCATTTTCTACAAGGTTTTTTTTTTTAAGTTGAAGATAATTCAATTCCATTTTGGTCCTTTTCTTCTCATAACAAACTGTTTTAAGTATTTATTTACATAACAACAGTAAATACCTGGGAAAAGGGTGTAAATTATTTAAACATAGGGCATTTTTGACATAATTATTGACAAAAATAGACAAAAAAAAACATCAGGCGTTTCAGTAAATATATGTATTATGGTGCTAAAAGAGCTAACTGGCTTACTGTATATATGCTGTGCACAGAGCGCACACTGCAAAATCAGCTGATCTCCACTGATGCAGATTTGATGATCCTTGGTCAAGTTACATTTGTCTGGCTTTTGGGCATGAGTGGCATCACATCAATAAATATAAAAATAATAAATAAAAAAATAAATCAATATAGATCCATTTATGGAACGATGTGATGGAGGCAGTTTTTTCCACTGTAATTATATTGAATAATGTAGAATATTTGACCATGTTCAGTGTTTTAGTTCTGTATATTTTTGTATTGTGTTTTTTCTGTGTGGTCTTTGTTTCCCTTGATGATAATAACGATAATGATGAAGATGATGATGATGATGATGATGAGTTGCAGGTGTGGTGTTGCACTCCTGCATCAAGATTGGTTCCTCAGCAGGAAGTAGGGACATAAAAAGTAGCTGCACATCAGTCCCATCAGACTTCTGTCTTCTCTTCCCATAGTGATACTGTGTCACTAAACACTGACACCTGCTGGACCTTAAACATACTTAAAGGCAACCTAATTGACAGACTGACACTGATTTGATGACTCAGTGTATACAATAATATAAATTAAGTGATTGTATTTCATAATGTAATATTTCATATCTACATTTAAATTAAAAATATATTTGATATTTTTTTAGATACAGTCAATAAATAATGTGAACCTGTGTCATAATGTGTGAATGTAATGTTGCTTATTATTGAGGCAGGGAGGGGTTTTTTAATTCATCAAATTTTTAATAAAAAATATACATTTTTATAGCGTTTTAGCTTTTAGTCTGTTCGGTTTTTTTGAGGCAAGTTCTCCAGCTTTGGAGAACACACGCTCATGTGGTTCTGATGATGCTGGTATGCATAAAAACTGTAGAGGATGGGATAAATGTTACTACGTCTGGGCAGGTATGTTAAAGGGTCCTGGTTGTTTGCCAGCTGGTGCCACACGCTATCTATAAAACTAAAAAAATAGTCATCAAATACAAATTATTACACTATTTGCAACATAATATATGTGAAATGGATGCTGATAAGAGTGAAGACAGCCGAGGCTGTAGTTCTGTTGATGTCCATCCAATTACAGCTTCCATGGGTGTAAAATTGGACACTATGGACGTGTCCATAAAAATATTTGGATGTGAAATTATATGACATGTGGGAAACAAAAGGTTACTGCACTTAAAAGACTTTAATTCTATTCTATTTTTCTGTTCTATTTTGTTTGTTTGTTTGTCTGTGTTCAAGATAACTCGAAAACTTATGGACGGATTTTGATGAAATTTTCAGGATATGTTGTAAATGTGAACAGGAACAAGTGATTTCATTTTGGGGGTGATCGGGGGGGGGGTCTACCTTGGCGGAGGTCTGCGCTCTCTTTGGTTGTGCCTAGAGGCTTTTTTTCTCCTAATTTTGAGTTTTTATCTAATAATTAAGACTTTTAATCTAATAATTAAGACTTTTTATCTAATAATTAAGACTTTTTATCTAATAATTTTGAGTTTTTACCTCCGCCAAGGAGGTTATGTTTTTGCCGGCGTTTATCTGTTTGTCTCTCTGTGATCAAAGTTAACTCGAAAACTTATGGACGGATTTTGATTAAATTTTCAGGGTATGTTGGTAATAGGGAGATCTGGAAATGATTATATTTTAGTGGTGGTCCGGGGGGGTGGGGGTCTATATCTTTTCTAGTTATCTGATGATTTTGACTTTTTATCTAATTAATTTGACTTCACATAATCCGCTTTATAATCCAGGGCGCCTTATATTTTTTTAAAAATTGATAGTGACTAAATATTGTCATCAATGAACCTTTATCATGTGACAAAAACTAGACATAAAACTCGGTCTTGTGACGATAACTATAATTAAATATATGATGCAGTTATAGATGACCCAAAAAAACCAGACAAAATGTGGCTTAAGAAATAAAAAACATTCCTCACTGCACCCTCACTGCACTTATATAGCGCTTTTCCACCTTCACGGTGCTCAAAGCGCTTTACATTAGCCTCTCATTCACCCATTCACACTCATACACCAGTAGGTTTCTATGGTCTAAGGTCAGTCCTACTGGGGGCCTAAGTGAGGGTTCAGTGTCTTGCCCAAGGACACTTCGACATGTGCTGAGTCCCAGAGCTGGGACGCGAACCGCCAACCTCCCGGTCATTGGGCGACCCACTCTACCAACTGAGCCACAGCCGCCATGTCCCCATCCTAAAATGTCTTAGATTTGTCGACAAAAACAAAATGAGATGTTAATTATTTTAGCTATGTTCTGATTTATTTATTTATTGTTGCTATCTCTCGCGAGGGACTCATCAAATTATGTCCCCACCAATGTCAACATCATGATTACTCCCATGACAGCCGCACATTTGATTTTCAGTCTGTTGACTCCATCGCTGTATTTGGAAGAACTCCAAAAACTCAGTGATTTAAATGTAGGGTCTACAGTAGTAGTGTGGTTAAGGTCAGCACAATTAATGAGTCCAGATTGGAAGCAGTGTCTGTGACTTAACACCTCAGCTGTTCATGGAAGTGTTTGCAAAGATAAAATGTTACGCTCAAGTGCATGATTTAGCATTTTCATCATGGGGATGACCTTTGACCCTGAACCTCTCATTTCCTCAGACAGCTCCATTGTGGCTCGATGGAAAGGAACAAGGACAAGAAATGCTTCTCCTATGATGCTAAGCTCATCAGCTGTAAGTGGAGTTCTGTCTGTTGTTAATGAGGCAAGAGAAACCCACACCGGTTCCTTCTCATCATTTATCCGTGCCAGCATCTGATATGTGCTGTTCCAACATGTTGATACCTCACTGATGAGTTTCAGGGCTGGTCGTACCATCTGTTGCTACACTTGAAAAAGCTTCTCTTTGGCTGTGGTGCTGGATCTGAAGTATGATACAATCTGCCTGGATTTATGTCTGACTGATGTAAGTGTAGGGATTTGATCGCATGACTTATTTACTATTAAGTTGAAAGCGTGTGCAATGCAAATAGAATGCTGAATATGCAGATATTTTTTAGATGCTAACATGTTCAGTGCTGCTTCAGTCACAAGACACTTTGTTAATTATGGCCCAGTCATCCATCAGGTTCCTTTTGACTTGGGCCAAATAGTCTGCAGTGTGACTTTGGGGAAAATGTGGCACTCTCAACACAGTCGTACACAACTGCATACTGTCATTCATGCAGAAAACCAGACCCTCCAGGATTTTGCCAATCCCATTGAATTCAGTTACAATTTTAACCAATCACCATGACGACCAATCGTTTGGGACATCTTGAGCTGCTCCTTCTGTCTTTTCCTGTTTACCTTATAGTACGAAGCAACATGTGCGCGAAGGAATATGAATGTGCACATGTGATCAAACACATATATGTGACTGAACACACCCAGATAAGTGGGACAACCACATTCATGGATAAATCAAACACTCTTGATCATATATCAATTCACATAAATGTATTGATAAACCATAGTAATGAATTAAGAACATAATACCTGAGTTACTTTATAAAACCTAACAGAAGGATGACGGACAATGAGAAAACGATAGTTCCAGTGCAGCCACGGGTCGAACCCCATCGACCTGTATTTAAACTATCCTCAGTTCAGAACCACAATAATCTTCATTAATGTGGTCTGGGCTGGATCATCGAATCTGTGTGTGGTGTGATCCGGTCAAGTCATTCTCAGAACAGCAGGGTAGACGAGGCCAAACTTTACTCCAGGCCCAGACCTGAGGCTTCACAGCTTAGTCGCACTTCTTCAGAATCCCGTTGCAGATGTAGAAAAAGTGTACTCGAACAACAAAAGGGTGCACAGGTTCTCCATCTCGAGGTCTGCTAAGGTAGGTCGAGTTGAGCAGAAGCTGAGGAGCTTCTGTAGCAACTTAGCCACATATTCAGTTGGGTGTGAGGCCTCTGACCCCCGATAAGATGGATGTGGTTCCTCATCATTCTGCTCTTTATGTTCTGACATTTATCCTGCAGATATGTTATCCTGGTTAGCATCGAGTAAACACAAACTTCCAGCTCCACAATGCGAGTTTCATGGTCTGTAGCATTTAGCTTCTATATTTTGAGGGAAATGTACAAAAAAAGTTTAACCCTTGTGCGGTCCTTCGTAAAAGGCACACTGGCTGTGTCCTACAATCGGGTCTTAAAAACCCAGATTCCAAAGTTCAGTTCCATAGACTCATCACCCCACCCCCCAAGGATATATTACTGTTTTCAGTAGTAAGCAATGGCATCCTACAGTACGTATAAAAAGGTACATTTGTGAGCCACCGGGTCTCTTAGACCCGAAGGACCACACAAGGGTTAAAAAAAGAGAGAGAGAGAGAGAGAGTGTTTTGGACATGATTAATCAAAATTAATCCATTGTAACTGTGAGATTAATCTGATTAAAAAGTTTAGCATTTGACAGCCCTGAAGAAAAGTGATGCAAAAGTCATTTATGGGTTGATTAAATAAATGCCACAAAATCAAAGACACAGATATATTGAATATATTTTCCCTCATATATAAATTAAAACCTACATAACCACAGAATCTTTTTTATAGTGTTGGATAGTCAGAGCTGTAAAATGATCCACCCTCAATGATAATCAGACTATTATTAGTCACCCTTTGACTGAAGCAGAGCTCATTTTTCTCTCTTATTTCCTCACTAATGATTTCAATTGAAGGGCAGAATAATGCAACAGTGACGTATTACAGACAGGGTTTAGTTTGGTTCTGTCTTCATTATTGTTCTGTACTATATTTAGAAAGTAAAATCATGTTTCAATATGTGGATAGATACATCCTTTATGCACCTCTATAGCATATATAACAATGTGTGACACCAGCAATAGTTATCTTAGAGCAGGAGTTTTTCAAAGTGTGGGATAGTGAGCCTCCCCTGAAAGAACTCAAAAGTACCCCCACCCCCCACCACCACATTATGGGTTATTGTTTTTGGTTCTTTTTTTTTTTTGTCAATCTGTCAGCAACTCTCCGCAAAAACTATTGGACCAATTTCCATGAATTTTTTAGGAAAGGTTAGGGTTTGGGAAAGGGACGAGGTGGTCTAGAATAGATTACATTTTAGATTTTGATAAATATATAGGTCAAAGGTCAAGGTCACCAAAAAGATGTTTTCACAATAGAAATGGAAAATCAGGAATTTATATATAAAACTGTATACTCAGTTTTACATACACTGTTGATGTGCATTGACATCAGCACATATTCTGAACAACTGTTTTCTCCAGGGAGCAGAAACATGAGATACTAACATTGAGCAAATCATTTTGAAACTTTATCCACATTTTCACATCTACACTGTGTGTAGAGAGTCTAAAGGAGCACTGTGAGTTTGCTGCTGTTGATTACCGAGCTCTCCTCTCTCACAGCAAGTCACAATGTTTGTCATTATCCCCAGGGATTAAAGCGATTGCTACACATGGACCCAGCTTTGAAAGCATTCTTTTTTTGTCACACGATAAGCCACCAATGCAGATCAGGAAGTTTTTTTGAGGATGAGTTCAGTGAGATTTACCTTTGGCAAATGCAGTCACTGATGTCTGTATTACAGATGGAAATTCAAAAGATGGAGAGGGAGAACAATTGAGTTGTGGCAGTAGAGAAGGTTCCAGAGCATGCTCCATGAACACAAGAACAACTTAATTCTTATGGTTAAGAGTATGCTGGCTCAAAAGCAGAAGGAAGAGTATGGGGAAGCTAAGTCACGCCCTTCTATTTCCTGTCCATGGGTGCTTAGCTCGCAAAAAATTTGAATGGGAGTGAATGGAGCGAGTCAAGCTAAATTCTTATTCCGTTTGATAAGTGCTCTGAAATTCACATAAGATAGCGGTTAATAAGAAATATTTGATGTGTCATAGGCAGACCACCTGATTTTGATGAGTAGCAAACATGACGTTAGGTTTAATGTGGGCTTAGTAAGAGACTGCAATGTGTCGCAAATGAATCAGCCGTTGGTTAACAGTTGAAACACACATTAATAATTATCAGTTTTTATGAGGGACAACATGTGTGTGATTCAGGTCACATGACAAACCAGACACCAGTTTAGCATTTTATTTCCCATTGAATACCATTCATTAGTTTTCCAATCTCAGGCCCTATGTGGCTCCCAGAAGTGGCGGAGAGTTAAGCTCCCCATGGGCAAAGGTGTGACCATTTCAGCACTTAGGTACAGGACATGTATAGTTCATGTTTTGACTATCGAGAGAAATGGACGGCACCTATGGAGGAGTTCTCCACTTGTATGTGAATGGTTGTAAGTTAAATGTCTGACTGGAATGACATAGAGGTCTGTATCAGGAACCGAGCTGGAAAAGGGGTCAGAACTGATGACGCAAAATGCTTTGATCAGGTCATCAACAAGAAAAAAAGACATTGAGAAAAGTAACAACTAGAACCCACCCCCACCCCCCACCACCACCCTACCCCCACCAGAGATGGACCAAATTCTTTGAAAGATCCAAATGTGCAGTTTCATTCAGAGCTGCTTAACCTCTTCAGACCCAGAAAAACAACTTTTGATGTTGTTTTACATTAAATAATTACCTTGTTTGAAGTAGTACAGTGCAAGTTTTTTCAGATCCATTTTAAACATTTTTTATGTAACGTCCTTTTCAGTAGACAAGATTTTTTTTTTCTTCAATAAAGCTGTGAAAGTGTTGTCCCCATATGCACATGCAGGGTCTGAGGAGGTTAAGATGGCACAGGTTTTTTTCACCATACCTGAGCACATATTTTCACTGATATATACTCAATGGACCATGACGAGGAATCAGTTGTCTGTTAATTCACTGAAACAGATTCTGTGCACCCAGTACAGTTTCACGAACATTCCTACTTAATGAGTAATCATCAACTGTTAAAAGAGATTTAGTTTGAAAAATATGCCCCACATGAGAAATGAAGAGGAGTCATAGTCTAGTGTATAGATTTTGACCTATTGTTGACCCAAGAGGTCGGAGGTCACTGGGTCAATAGCTAAAAACCTAAAATGGACTATAACATTGGAGATAGAGACTTTGTTGCAATAATTAACAGATAGAAAACCTGGTATGGGCTTCAAAATAGTGTCATGACCTTTGACCTGTGGTGATATTGAAACATCAAAAATAAGGTTACATAATTTTAAATGGTCATACATGTAAAACGTGTGGTGATAAGTTACTATTGTTGATAGGAAACTTCATGTAGGCTCCAAAATGGCATCATGACCTTTGACCTTGATTGATCTTAAAAGGTCAAACCCATAGTGATATGTCCATTAAAAGCTAAAATGCGTATGTGGGCTGGGGTTTGTTGTGTCGTGCAACACTTGTTATTATTTTTACTGGTCTGTCAGACGTCAGATTGGGCTGTATGAACTAAAATGACTTTGACATACCTGGTCTTATAGGGTCAGACATACGCATTTAAATGGTTCATGGTTTTGGGGACTGACATGGAGTCTAGAGAACTGTTTCGATGTACTCTGAACTTAAATGAACCAAAGTGACCCAGCAGTTGACCAATGTGTGTGACCGTCTGTTTGGTAAATGCCTAAATTCAGTGCTTACCTCTTCTTCCTCTCATTGTAGGAAGACATGCAGAGCAGGATATACAGCAACACCACAGAGACCATGACGAAGCTCCTCCCACTGAACAGTAAGTAGAACTCTACCCTGTCCTGAAGACCTTTATCGTCCTAGGGATGTTGGACATTGGTGAGAAAAATATTTTTAGATTACATTTGTGGTGAGGTACACACCTGTGTGTGAATGTGGTGGAGTTTTCACCCACCACAACCTTGTGTTCATAGTTTTGTAAACACCCCCCCCTCCCTACCTCTCTCCCTCCCTCCCCACTCTGAAGGGGAAGTAAGGAGGACTGTTTTTAGTAGCTTTTTTTTACCCATTTGTTTCTTTATTAGTAACTTTCCACATAAAGTACTGGACCAATTTCAATTAGAATATGAGGAAAAGTGTGATGAATGTAGGTCAAAGGTCAAGGTCACCAAAATATGTTTTCACAATGATTAGACTTTCCTTTTCATTCATGTATGCTCATTTTTGCATATAGCTTCTTTTTGCTCTCACTGTTGATGTGTATTGACATCTGAACCTTAAAGGACAAATTCTCGAGGTCAAATAAAAGGTCAAGATCACAATAAAGGTCACCATTTTATTTTGGATATAACTTTTGAACTATTCAACTTCGAGACTTCTAATGACCTATTGACCTATTCTTGACTCAAGAGGTCAGCGGTCACTGGGTCAATACCTAAAAAATAAAATGGACTATGATGGAAAAACCAGTGGATATAGAGACTTAGTTACTATTATTGACAAATTGGAAACCATTTAAAACCTGGATGGATGGATGGATGGATGGATGGATGGATGGATGGATGGATGGATGGATGGATGGATGGATGGATGGATGGATGGATGGATGGATGGATGGATGGATGGATAGATAGATAGATAGATAGATAGATAGATAGATAGATAGATAGATAGATAGATAGATAGATAGATAGATAGATAGATAGATAGATAGATAGATAGATAGATAGATAGATAGATAGATAGATAGATAGATAGATAGATAGATAGATAGATAGATAGATAGATAGATAGGCTTCAGTCAAAAGGCCCTTTCTTTTAAACTCTTCCAGTCATAGCCACATAATGGACAGTCCGTCCTGTTGGAGCCAGCTAGCCCATTAGCCGAGGCTAATGCGTCCAGGGCTCCACCATGCACTGCCCATCACTCTAGACTGGATCTAGTTTCACACACAAGCCGCCTCTTCTTCTGTGCCTGGGGGGCAAATCTTGTTCCAAAAACAAGGACCCCTGAGAACATGAAGCGATCCCATCATCCAACAGTTGCTGTTGGGTGCCACAGGGAAAATGAGATTTCTTTTTTTTTTTGTTTCGCTTTAGTACTAATAGGTTTGTGTGTTTAACAACTGAAGTTACATGGTCTACAAAAGGGATCAGATAAATATTATATAGATGATAGATATGATGACAATTAACCAACCTAGGGGGGTTACTTTGAAAGGGTTGTTTGGTCTACTGCAGTTCATACAATACAGAACATGTACAGTAACACATATCAGATTGCTGTTTCTCCTCAGAATGTAAAGTGGATATTGGCTCAATCAGAGGGTGAAATTGTTTTTGACCATGCCTGTGATCTTGTGTTTCACAGCTCTGCCTTTGCTAAATGGACCGGGTGCATTAGAGGCCAGAGAGGAGAGAGTAGAGTGCTCTTAAAAGGCAAAAGGAGAAAAACAACTCTGCTGGGGTTTTTTTTTTTTCCTTCAGCTTCACTGACCAGCTGTAGAAGGACAGGGACATGTAGCAACCATGTATGAAGGCACCACAGCTCAGGTTACAGCCCTCAAATCAAAACAATTATCCCTGTGGAGAGAAGGTGTGTGGGGGGGGGGGGTGTATATGGAGGGTATGGTGACTGACATGAAAACCCTCATGTGATGGAGGGTGAACGTTTTCTACTTCCTGTTCTGCTCTGTTACATACATCAAACAAGGTTTGAAAATGAGACAAGTGTGAGCAACATAAGGACAAAGTGAATGTCCCCATTTTATGTCATAGAAAGTTTGAAGATCAAAGGTGTAAAGTAACTAAGTAAAAGTACTTCGTTACTGGATTTAAGTAGATTTTTTTTTTTAGGTATCTGTACTTTGCTTGAGTATTTATTTTTCTGGCAACTTTTTACTTTTACTCCCTACATTTTTGTATAAATATCTGTACTTTATACTCAGAATAGACTCGTTACTTTTACAAACTAAACAGATGTGACAGTATGAAAAATCAGTCGCTTCAGAGAGAAAAACAGTGGAGGAAAGAAACTGTAACGTTATATATTATAATTCTATGATTTTTTATCTGACAATTTGGACTTTTTAGCTCACAATTTTGACTTTTTATCTCATAATTTTGACTTTTTATCTCACAATTTGGACTTTTTAGCTCACAATTTGGACTTTTTAGCTCACAATTTGGACTTTTTAGCTCATAATTTTGACTTTTTATATCACAATTTGGACTTTTTTAGCTCACAAGTTGGACTTTTTAACTCACAATTTGGACTTTTTAGCTCACAATTTGGACTTTTTAGGTCATAATTTGGACTTTTTAGCTCATAATTTGGACTTTTTCTCTTAATATTAAGCATATTTATAACTTTTAAAAAAAAAATCTCATGACTTTTTATCTCAATTGTCACTTTTCTTCCCCCATTTTTCCTAAATTTTCTACCCATATCCACAAAACTCAGTAACTGTGACTCAATCTAACATTATCTACACAGTAACTCACTTTTAAAGGCTTTATTTTAGATACTTTTGAAAGTTTTCTGATTTTATTTTCTGAAGTATTATTGCATTCATGACAAAAAAAAGCAGTTTAATTTTGACTTTTGTACTTCATTATAATTGAAAAGTCATACTCCTTTTACTTTTACTTAAACACAAGAGTTGAATCAATACTTCTACTTTTAGCAGAGTATTTTTTTTTCACACAAATAACTGTACTTCTACTTAAGTACAGAATGTGAGTACTTTGACCACCTCTGTTGAAGACAGGTTTGTACAGTTAACCCCTTTACCATTCCAGGGTGGGTTTGGGGACTTCTCAGTGTTAATAAAAAAGACCTTTGAAAGAAAATGTTCATGTTGAAACATTTGGGATACATTACTCCACCACCGCATACAGTACATGCCCACTGAAAGTGTTCTCCCTGGTTGTGACTAACCTTCTCACTCAGTACGTTTAGATACACATTAAAGTTGAGCTATTGAGCAAATGAGCTAAAGACTTAACTGGAGTTTCTGAGCAATTTCAGTTTACATGTACAGTAACTGCAAAAAATACTAGTAAAATAAAGTAAAAAAAATCAGTAAAGACCATTACTGTGTTCTTTAGGACCCTGCCCCAATAGTTTACAGTCAGTAAGACTGTATTAGACTGAAACAGATTATGGATTTACTGTATTTTTCACACTATAAGGCGCACTGTCAATTAATGTTTTTATGAAGGTCTTTCATATATAAGGTGCATTAAGTGAAAATTATGAGATTAAAAGTCAAAATCGTGAGATAAAGTCATAATCATGAGATAAAAAGTCAAAATTATTAGATAAAATGTCATAATCATGAGATAAAAAGTCATAAATATGAGATAAAAAGTCAAAATGATGAGATAAAAAGTCGAAATTCTGAGATAAAAAGTCAAAATCATGAGATAAAAAGTCAGTCATGAGATAAAAAGTCAAAATTATGAGATAAAATGTCATAATCATGAAATAAAAAGTCAGAAATATGAGATAAAAAGTTGAAATTCTGAGATAAAAAGTCAAAATCACGAGATAAAAAGTCAAAATTATGAGATAAAAAGTCAAATTCCCAGTCACCAAGCACTACCAGAATTAATCCATATATAAGTCACACTGTGGTTTTTACAGAACTAGTTAATATTCAGTAACAATAACTGCCTCATGTCCAATAATCTACCTATAACCACTGGGGCTGAACAACAACAGAACTTTAATGTCATTTTTCTCAGTTTGGTATCTGTACAGTTACTGTCGTTTTACTTTGTAGCGCAGTAATGTTTACCATGAAGAAAGTTTACTAGTGACAGTATCAACACATATTTACGTTTACAGGAAAATTTATTTAATTCATACTATAATGTAAATGTTGCACTAGCACAATCAACTAACCATTAGGTAGTGTTCATTAGCCAAAACTGCTATTTGCTTTTTCTCTCTCTTTAATTTGGTGAATATATCCTTAAATGAAGTTACTATAAACAAGTTTTTGACCTATTTCCGCTTTACTTCCTGATTATGCTCTTCACTTCCTTTCTGGCTCCTCCAGTTGACTTTACTAGTTAACTCTGATATAAACACAGTGATTCAGTGAGAAAAATGATGAACATCTACAAGAGGAAAAGTGGTTCAGGACCTACGTGTGCTGTCGTTGGTGGTAAAAACTCAAGAAAACACCTGAACGACTGGTTAGATAGAGAGTGTTTTAACCACAAACCTGCCACAAAGAGCCTGTGTTCATGCACGCCGTTGTTTTCATTTTTTCACAAGCCTCTGAATCACAGGCATTGAATTTAAAGTATCCACCCCGCAATGTTTTTGTGTGTTCCCATCACTTTGTGGACAAAAGGCCAACTAATGATGAACCCGTTTCTAGAGTTATTTATTTAAGACGCTACGACTCACCCAGTGGACTATTATCTCCCCAATCTGATGGTAAGTTTAGCAACTTTAGCTATGAAATGAAAGCTTTAGCTATGAAACTGTCAATACTGTTAATTGTGAAGTTGTCATACACAAACGTTGCCACCGGTGTTTTGCTAAAACAGCTGATTAGCATATAAGCTAATGTGCATAGACAGTAGAGCTGTATGTGTACGTTGGATTGACAGATAGTGTACAGTGTGTGTAGGGTTGTCAAACGTCCCTTGAAATATGTTATCATCGTCCCATATTAAAAACAAACTTGCGTCCTGTATTGAGCTGAGCTTTAAATGAGACGTAACCCTATCTGTGTGTGTGTGTGTGAGAGAGAGAGAGAGAGACAGACAGACAGAGAGAGACAGAGAGAGAGAGAGAGACAGAGAGACAGAGACAGAGAGAGAGACAGAGACAGAGAGAGAGACAGAGACAGAGAGACAGAGACAGAGACAGAGAGAGAGAGCAAGACAGAGACAGAGAGCGAGACAGAGAGAGAAACAGTGAGAGAGAGAGAGGAAGAGAAAGAGAGAGCGACAGAGAGAGACAGAGAGAGAGAGAGCACAATTTATTATTATATATTAGTGCTTTATATGCAGATACTGATACACCTCGGAGGCTGTCAGATTGTCCATAGCTTTCCTGTCTATTGCAATGTCCACGAAATATGCACAAATCTTGCCGTACGTTACGTTGGACCACGTCGTCATATTATCCTCCCAGGTTTCCACCACGTTTGGGTGGGGGATAATAACGTCAACTCCAGACAAAGTCCTAAAACTATGTTCCCAGGACCTTATAGCTCACGAACAGTTAGCAATCGAAGTCTGTTCACATTAGCAAACACTGCGAAACTTACTCCCGGCAGAAATAACATACATAACTGAATGGTAATGGCGCCGCCCAGGGTTTGTGGCGTAAACTTGTCTGTTCATATATGTGATGTAAATATTAAATGATACAGACATGTCTTCTCTTGTGTTTACAACCTTCTGTGTTTTACCCGACCACGCTTCGTTTTCCTTTCAAGATGGCCGCCACATGATAAAGACTAGTCGATCAAACCAATGCGGCGTCATAATAGTATGTTTATACTTTTCATCCAACCACAATCAAATTAATCAAATAGCGAAATAATATTTTGTAATTGGTAGTTTAATGAATTAATGACACATTTAATCACACATTTATCTATTTAATTCTAATTGTAATTCGTTAATGACTCGGGCTGGGACAATATGCTCTCATGCCGATTCGATTCTTTTACGATTTTTTGGGTGCCGATTCGATTTAAATTGCGATTCTTCGATATTCCTGATTTTTCACTTGCCTTTTTAAAAGCAGACCATGTGAAAAAGCTGAATGATGATGCCTACAGATTATATCAGGAGCCATATTTCCCAAAAAAATGCACATCGCATGTGAGTCAGTTGAGATTTATCCAGACTTTGGAAAGAAAACTGCTACATTTATCTACACACACAACACAAATAGGAGCCTTTAAATTAACATACTTCATAATAAAGTGTACTTTAAAGTGTACATGTCCAGCTCTACTCTTCCCTTCTGTTAGAAAGACCACACAGTTTAATTATTGTTGATTTTTTATCTATATTTATTCAGGAACAACTAATTTTCTTTAAGGTTTCAGATATCCCATACTGTTGAACGCACCAGAGATGTTACTACGGTCATGAACACACCACCTCCGTGTTTAGAATTAGCTACACAACCTCTTTTTCCCAACTCTAATTCATATACTCCTGGTTTATTATTGTGTGTAAATGACACAAGGTGAGATTAATAACACAATACAGTTGGAATAGATATTAGCATAGTGTATTGTTTATCTGCGGATAAGTTAATGTTGTTTAACGGTGGTGTGTTGTTGAAGCTAATACCATATTAAGCTAGCTGTCATCTGAGTGACTCATACAGTCGTTTATGGTCTTACAAGCGGTAGTTTTTTTCCCCACGGGCTCAAAATGAATAATTTAAAAATGGGGGGAAAAAAAATAATTTTTGAACAAAAAAAAAAAAATCGTAAAACAAAAAATCCCGATACATATGTGAATCGATTTTTTTTTCTCCCACCCCTATTAATGACATATTAAATTAATTATTTAATGATATATTTATTTATTTAATTAATTTGGGCATTTTAAGTCTACCATATTTTCTAGCATCATCTTTCTATTTTTCTGTCTAACTCAGGAATCTGTTGTTGTTGGTTTTTTTTCCCTCCACAAATGGTAAAAAGGGGTGACTCATCACACCGAAGCAAAAATATGCGTAACAGAGCCCACTACCAGCAGGGTGTGTAAATTCCACACCTGTCCCATCCTCCTCTCCCTCCCTCCCTCCCTCCTCTCCCTCCTCTCCCTCCCTCCCTTCTCCATCTCCTGCCCTCCCCCTTTTGTGCCTTCTCTCTTTTCACACATCCTCCCCTCCACCCCCATCCCCACCCCCAGTCCTCCTGCGTTTCGTTCATCCACACCTCACACTGAGAGTGAACAGCTTGAGGAGCAGAAAGCAGCGCTCAGAAAACACAGAAAACAGTAACAGACAAATCAACTTTGACAGTAACACAAGGCCCGGCTTGTTGTCTTCACCTGGAAATCTTCCTTAAACACGGTAAGTCACCACCTTTCTGTGCACTCTCACATGGATTCATGATTGGATTTGAACTCCAAACAAATGCTTTATGGGCTACGAATGAAGTAAGGAGTGAAACCTCAAACCTTTCTGTATTGGAATGAAACAATGCATTTATTTTACCATTAATCCCTTACTATTCTGGGGTGATTTGGATGAAAGCACCTGAAAATACCTCTGTAAATTAAAATTCCAGCTGTTCTTCAACTGTTTGAAGGCACAGATAAAAGAATGGTCTCTTTGTGAAGGTAACAACCTGCAGTTTGGACTAAAACACTCACTTTTACTGTTTATTTAACAGGTAAAAAGCTGTCGTTGTAGAAACAGTAATATTTTTAGAGACTACATTTTTTGAGTGAAAAGCAGGATGTATGCAGCTGTATTTTGGTAGGTATGGACCATTTAACAACAGACCAATGTCTTTACAGTTCAAAGTTGAGAAATTTATTTGTAAAAATGTCAGTTTTGCAGCATTTTGTCAATAGTTATGGTTCTGTGTTTGTAGAAGCCAATAATAATAAAATAATAAAAGTCCTGAACTGATATCGTAATAACTTCTGGTTAATGACAAGAGAAATTATTTCAATATTCGCTCAGTTATTATTATCCTGAGGGGTATTTTGTTTGAGTCGGTTTGTTTGTCTGTCTGTTAGTTAGCAAGATAACTCAAAAACTTATGGATGGATCCTGATGAAAATTTCATAATGTGACGGGGGTGTCACAATGAAAAAATGAGTTGATGATTTGGTGATGATCCAGAAGAGATCATGGATTCTGGATCACTTTCAAATGTTACATTGCGGTAAATGAAGAATACATTTAAAAGTGATCCAGAATCATCCAATCATCACCAAAATCTAATCATTAGTTCCTTGTGACACATCATGAAACTTTCATCCAGATCCGTCCATAACTTTTTGATTTATCTTGCTAACTAACAAACAGACAAACAGACAAACTCCAGCAAAAACATAACCTCTCTTCATTTGGAGGGGGGGGGGGTCTGCCTTGGTGGAGGTTTGCGCTCTCAGAGTGCTTTTCTAGTTTGTTTTGTTTGTAAGCAGGTTTACACAAAAACTACTGGACCCATTTCCATTAAATTTTCAGAAAAAGTGGAAGGTGGTCCAGAATGGATCCCATTACATTTTGGTAAATGTAGGTCAAAGGTCAAGGTCACAGTCATCAAAAATGTGTTTTCGCAATGAAAAGAGATAGTAACCTGTCAAGCCTGAGTAGTCTGGAGATGATCCATAAACTGAGCTTAAGTGTTCAGGTGGGATCAATGGCTGTCTTTCAAACTGCTCTGCACCTAATAGGCCAGCAACCAATCAGAGCAACGAACAATGTGACGTATACAGAGCGACCAAAACAAGTCTAAATAAACTATCGTCTATCTGGTTGTTTTAACATCCTATAGCAGGAGTGTTAAATTCTGGTCCTCTAGAGCTACTACCCTATATGTTTTAGATGTATCCCCCGTCCAACACACCTGATTCAAATGACAAACCTCTCATCAAACTCTGCAGAAGACTGATAATGACCGCCAGGTGTATTGGAAAGGGGGGGTACATCTAAAATATGTGGGATAGTAGCTCTCGAGGACCAGGATTGGACACTTCTGTCCTATAGGCTAGGACCATTAACGTTAACACACCAGTAACAGTGGAGGAAAAATATCCAACCAGGTTCGTTTACATACTGCTTATCAAACCATAGACTATATATAACTATATATAAGTTCCTATTTCTTCAATTCTACAATCTCACAACACAAATGGAGCATTGTGATTGGACCGGTAAAATTGAACCGGTCCTGACCGAGGCTCTACGGAGCGTCGCTACACCAACGATTCAGACAAAAATATTTTTTGCCACTAGAGACGGGCTAGTTTACTAGGCTTAAGAAATAAAGAAAACCAGGAAAAATGTGTGTGAGGGGGCGGGGTTTGTTATGCCTAGAAACATTTGCATTTACTTTTTTTTTTTTGACCAGGCTAATAATGTAATAACTGGCCAATGATGTAACAGATGATTACATTTTTGGCCAGAAGTTATTACCCCCCCCCCCCCAATGAACAGGAGAGGGGTACATTCTTTGAGTTGGTTTGTTTGTTGGTCTGTCTGTCTGTCTGTTTATTTGTTTGTAAGCAGGTTTACACAAAAACTCCAGGACCAATTTCCATTCAATTTTCAGGAAAAGTGTAAGGTGGTCCAGAGTATATCCCATTAAATTTAGCGAATGTAGGTCAAAGGTCAAGGTCACAGTCACCAAAAATGGGTTTTCACAATAATATAATATATATATATATATATATATATATATATATATATATATATATATATATATATATATATATATATATATATATATATATATATATATATATATAATGTCATTAATGTGGGAGCTGTATATATAGGTGTTATTAAAATAATGTCATCTATGTCCCAGGACTGGGACCAAAGGCTGGGAGGATATTTTTGCTGAATACTGTGTCACTGAAGTGCTTGTGTGGACTGTTTTTCCGAACAGTACCACTCTCTCCTTCTGGTCTCTTATTTCTATATTTTATTATTTAGTGTTTTTCCACTTCTCCTTCACACATTTTTACTCATAATCACAGGAAATGTCAAAGTTTCCCCTGAAGACAGAAAAGAAAGTGAGGCAAACAGAACATGTCTGGAGAAGTTGAAGTAAAAACTAATGATCAACCCTAGCATTATTTTTAAACTGCAATGTAAAGTGGTTTGTACTAAAAAGCTAACCTGTAGCAACCTAAGGTTTACCATGAAGAAAATTTGCTAGTGACTGACACTAAATCAGGAAAATAGGCAATATGAACACATTCAAATTTTGCGTGTCCAAAAAAGACTGTTAAAGGTCTTCAACTTATTCAGAATGCAGCAGCACAGGCTTTGACTGGAACCAAACGTAGGGAACACATTACCCCAGTACTGAAGTCACTTCACTGGCTGCCTGTTGAGTTTAGGATTAAATCTAAAGTTATTTTACTTACCTATAAGTCTATCAAAAACCTAGCACCAACTTACCTCCAAGATATATTAGTTTCTTACCAACCTGCCAGAATTCTCCGTTCGCAAGACTCTGATCTATTAGCCTTCCCGTACAATCCTAAACGTAAATTTGGTGAAAGAGCCTTCGCATACCAGGCTCCACTTCTTTGGAATGAGCTCCCTGTTTGTATTAAACAAGCTGAAACAGTTAATGCCTTTAAGTCAGCGATAAAAACATTTCCTTTTGATCAAGCTTTTACATAAAACATTGGGGATCACATTACATGTACCATCTTAATTAAGTTTTATTTTATTCTTATTGTTTGTGCTTGTTTTCGTTTAAGTTGTTTTCCTTGTATTATTTGTTCATTTGTTAATTCGTCCATTTATTTGTTCTTGTAATTATTGTTGTTAATTGCCATTAATTTATTGCCATTCATTTATTATTATTATTTATTAATTAGCCCAATTAATTAGCCCAACACAGGTTGCCCTTCGAGGCAACCTGTGTTGCGATTTAGGGCTATACAAAAATAAAGTGATTGATTGATTGATTATTGGTTTACAGGAAACTTAATTTAACTCTTTCAGAACAAAGATATTTTACTTGTCATTATACAATTGACGAACAATTGTCCTCTGCATTTAACCCATCCTTTGATGCCGTCGGGGCTACACTGTAAGGAGCAGTGGGCAGCCATACAGCCCCATCTCCAGCTGTAGAGCTAATGGTAAGAACCACCTGGCTGGAGGATTTTACCCTAACAAACATGTTTTGGGTGATGGGGTAAACCAGAGCACCTGGAGGACACCCATCCACACATGGGGAGAGAAACTCCACACAGAAAGTCCCACACGTTGTGGGAATCAAACCCAGGTCTAACCGTTCATTATTCATATCATAATGTAAATGTCGCACTAGCACAATCAACTAACCAGTAGTTAGTGTAGCCGACTCAAAGATGAGGAGAGGGTCGACTTGGTATGAACGTGACCAATATTTATTTTAAATACAGAAATATTAACTTGACTGTCGCCAGATGGTATTTCACAATACCATCTGGGACGCTTTCGCAAAGATCCGTTTTCAAAGGAGGGGCCTTATCTAAAATCCTTGCATGTGATTAGATGAAGGATCTGTCCGTCATCTTCACTGACGCGCCGCTTCATCCACTCACGTTGAAGTTAAGCTGCTTAACTGGCGAAAGTAGTTTTCATCAGGTATATACACATCAACAGAAAGGGTTTAAACTTACCATTTATATGTGATGTTTATTTATAACCTCGTCTACTACGATACCCACCAAGTTCTTCTGGTAAACGTCGTAGTAAAGCATGGTTCTACATTTATCCTTCAGCCCAAACTCGGGTCTACGAACACCACCAGCAAAAACATCTGTTACAGATGTGGTTGTCATTTCTTCCTCCCAGTTCCATTACTGTCAGCCCTAGTTTATCAGCCTCTTTGCTTTGGTCCTCTACCAACACAACCAGGGGGGGTACCACAATAACCATGGGCTTCTGCACTGGTACTATTTCTTTATTCACCAGTGGAACCATCTGATAGATCAAACTCTTGACAAACCTGGTCGAAAGAAGAGTGAAAACATCATTTCCATTAACAAACACTTCCAAAGTCGTCCTCTGTTCATCTTTAAAGGAATGAACATGTGGTAGAGTCAACAAAACAGTGGAAATAGCCGAGTATATATGTTCACTGGTGTTGTCTGGTGTGCTTAACGTCACACCAGACACAACACTTCCGGGTAATCCCACCCTGCGATACTGATTGGCTCCTTCGTTTGAAAACTGATTCGATCCTCGTGAGCACAGCGTAACGAAGCCAGATGATGTAAGTCAAGTTACAGAAATATAGCTATTAGGTAACAACGGATTTCTTGTTAACTCTTCCAGCTCTGAGTTCAATTACTTCTACAACTGTTCGCTGAATTGTCACATGACCGCACACACACACGGAACACATACTTCGTTGCAAACAAGCTATCAAGCTACAATAACAAACATCTTTGCATCAGACAACGGAAACTACACATTTACATTCTATCACATTACATTACTATATCACAAATCAAGCAGTGAAACAAAACAAAACACACCAGCTTACCTGAAAAATACAGAAATATAGTCATCAGGTAATAGCGGGTTTCTTGCTAACTCTGGATAGCTGGATAAGGCTTGGATTTATGTGACAGTGCTGCCACCTAGTGGGCTGGCTGGTGTATATACGAAGTACAAACATGGTTAAACCACTACTTTTCTCATGTGTGTTACATTAGCGTTAGGTAAAGTTAATTAGACCAGACTGCTATTTGCTTTTTCTCATCTCATTACCTTTAATTTGGTGAATATATCCTTGGATGTAGTTACTGTAGCCTTTTTTATTCCAGTTGTCTGTTCATAAGTGTGAGGTAAATGTTAAATGAGGATGCGTTCCTCTGGTGTTTACAACCTTCTGTGTTTACTCATGCCAGGCCTTTAAGATGGCCGCAACATGATAAAGGCTAATGATAATTACAAAATATAAACTATGACAGTTAAACTAATAAATATGACCAAATGCTCCCCTTTTTTTTCCTCCTTTTTTCCCCCTTTCCTTGTACCTTCTTTCTCATTTAAAATGTTCCCCTCTTTTTTTCCTTTTTTCTCGTTTTTTCCTTTAAACTTTCTCTCCTTTTTTGAATTTTTCTTCCTTTTGTTTTTTTGTTTTCTCTTCTGTTTTCCTCTTTTTCCATCACCTTCCATCATGGCAGGAAAAAAAGAGCATATCAGTCAACACAACAGGCTGATACTTATGCAAGAAAAAAAGTCTTTATATATACATATATATATATACATACATATATATATATATATATATATATATATATATATATATATATATATATATATATATATATATATATAATTTTTTTTCTTGCATAAGTATCGGCCTGTTGCGTTGGCTGATATGCTCTTTTTTTCAGTCAGCCAATATATTGGTCTATCATTAGTAAAGACACTATAGGTGATAGTGTCAGTGCAACTTCAGAGGCTTTGTTCAATATTTCTCAAGATTGATCATCATCACACTTCTCCACAGGAATAGTAGAAGAAGAAGAAGAAGAAGAAGAGGTGTCGGGATGACAAAGGGTCCAGCTGCCTTTTCTTTTCTTCTCCCAAACAGGCTGAAAAATGACATAATGGCAGCTGAGCTCAGGTAACTTCATTTAGACACTGATACCCTTGAAAGCCATCCAGCTTTCAGCCTGTGTTTACAACATTTGTGCTACTGTCAAGAGAATGAAATCCAACTCTCTAGGAATATACAGATCCTTACATACTTGGGTAGCAAGAAAGTAAAATACACTGCAAAAATCTAAATCTTACCAACTCATTTGTAGTCCAAATATCTCATCACATTTAAATGTAGAGGAACTTTTCAGTCACATATAGTGTGAAGAGTTTATTTTTATAGTTAATCTATAAAATCTTATTTCAAGAACTTTTTCAAAGATCATTTTCACTTGTTCCATTGGCATTTTTTTTTTTTCTTTGCTTGAATTAAGTAAAAATAATTACATCTTGAATTATGCAAAATAAATGAATAAATATGCCAATGGAACAAGTGAAAATTATTTGGGTGTTTTGTTTTGTTTTTTTAATCCGATTTTCCAGATCTATTGTCTATAAATCAGTGTTTATGAACTGAACTGAAAAATTCCTCTGTAGGTGACAATAGTTGCATTTCCATTACCCTTGGAAATTCACAAAATGTAAATATTGCTATAAAAAAAACACTCAGATATCGATAAAAGGTTTTTTCACGCTTTCATGAGGTGGTTTTTCAGATGTTTCGATATTCTAATGTATCACAAAATACTTTCTGTCTGATTTCAAGTGATGAGATATGTGGACTACAAATGAGAAACTTGGTTAATTTTTTATTTTTGCAGTGTATTGCATTTTTGTCACAAAAAAAAACTTAGTGTTGCTTAATGTGAGATTTATTTTACTTAATTCTCTTCTGTTTTTTAATTTAAGACAAGAAATGAGACAAATACACTTGGTAAGATTTAGATTTTGTGTCCAGTTGAACGTTTACAGAAGTGCAAATAAACCTCAAATAGATGTTCTTTTCTCATTTTTGTTAATTTTTTGTTATTCAACCATCACAGTTTGAAGGAGAGAAAAAGCTAAATCACATTTTCCAAGTCTTCAGTCAAATATTTCTGCTTCTTTTAGTTAAACAGAAGAAGTGAAACGTAGGTAACCAATGTATTTTGTGCATAAACATGTCCTCAGGAAGCATCAGATTTGTTGTTTTCCACTGAACAGTGATGTCATGACACCACTGTTTGGGCAGACTCAGTTTATTCTGAAAACTGAACCCGTGTCCTGAGGCTCCGACAAACAATCCCAGCACAAATTATGGAGATGGAGATTCCCAAAAACAGATAGGGGCGGGAAGAAAAGAAGAGTCCACTGTGAGAAAAGAGAAAGCTGATATATGTGAATCTAAACTTTTCAAACCTTTGCTTTGTTTACAATAACCTTGAATTCAAGCTTTCATTGGAGTCTGTATTATTGGTATTTAAATACGTTTTATCAAATGCTAAGACTTTTCCATTCAGTGCATTTGAAAATAATGGATTGTACTGAACTTTCTGACCCATCACCTGTCAATCATTCATGAGTTCTGCTAATTAACCCATAAAAACCCAAACAACCATCATCGACCAAAAGCGAATCCTATCAATACATGTAAATAATTGGTGTAAAATGCAGTTTGTCATCTTTTCATGGTCATCAGATATGACCCATTTGGATGTTGAGATACTTGTTACCATGGAAACACCATCATTTTCTACTACACCCATAGAAAATGGATGGACATACTTGGTTTATGTCCAATTAATGCTAAATATTTCTGAAAAATTCACATTTTCTTCATTTTTTTTTTTAGTTTTGATATAGTAAGTTTGAATTTACTCTGAGATTTTCATGATCAGTGAATTAATCACAGGAAAATAAATGATTTTGACTGGGAAAAAAAATACGAAATTCAGAGGATGATTAATAAATGGTGATAAATCACTAAGGAATGGTTGATTTATTAAAGGACTAGATGGTAAATATCCCAAAATATGAGGTGTGGACTGCACAGGAAATTATCTCAGGTGGTCCCCACCATGCAGGAAGCAGAGACACATCCTCAGATGTAGTCCCAAAATACTAAGATAAAAACACAACATAATAAAAACTAAAAATATTAAGATAAAAACATAATAATAGGTACAATACTGAGATAAAAACACAACATAATAAAAACTAAAAATACTAAAATAAAAACAGCATAATAACGGCTAAAAATTAAAAGATAAAAATACTAAGATAAAAACACAATAAAGCATAATAAAAGCTTTACACATTTTTATTTATTATTTGTTTATTTATTCATTCATTCATATTCTTGCACCATGAGCTCAGTTCCTACTTTGTTTCATGACCCTATGTAGTGGTGTTTTAATTTAGGGTGAACAACTTTAATTCAGCACTAAAAGCTTTGTGTTTATTTATTCACATGTTTCTTAGGTTTAATATCTGATACTAGTGCTCACTCACATTGATTCTATCGATATTAAGCATAATACATCCAACCCTAAATTAAACAGATAAACATTCTTATTTACCTTTAATAGTTAATATACCTCATGCTTTATGAGTCCTTTGTTGTATAATGGGACATTTTAGGTGGATTTGACCTCATTTCTTTTAGTGTTACAGCTGTTAAAATTAGGTAAATTTTTACTTAAAATGTTGGTTAAAATCTACTCCACCAAAATGAGTGCAAATTATTATGGGGTGCCCTTTGTAAAGCAGCTCATGCTGAAAATTTCAGCAACATTTTGTCATATTTAGCTGTAAACAGTGTTTAAGAAACGGGTGTGAATTTTTGGGGCTCACTTTTTTGCACATTTATAACAATATTTGTCGTCTTAGAGATATTTTAAATAGTTAAATCCAAATGTTAAATGTTACACCTAAATGTTACATATTAAGCCTAAATGCTAATTGTAAATGTTACATTTAAATATAAATATAAATCTTAAATATAAATATTAAATCTAAATGTAAATGTTAAATATAAATATAAATGTTAAATATAAATATAAATGTTAAATCTAAATATAAATGATAAATATAAATGTTAAATGTTAAATCTCAATGTTAAATCTAAATCTAAATGTTAAATCTAAATATAAATGATAAATATAAATATAAATGTTTTTTTTCTTCTTTTTTTTGTCTGCATTTGTTCTCATTGTTTAACACCACAGAGAGGGTGTCAACATTGTTTGAGATCAATGCATTTTTTAGTCTTGCAGCCAAATATTTTAATATTTAGTGCATGTGTGTGACCATCATCGGTCCTCCCTGAAAGCTGAGCAGACATCCTTTATTAGAACTTTCTATTATAAGCCAGGGAGGGCAGTGCTACACCTCAGTGATGTGTGGGGGAAACAAAGACCGGACAGGACGAACAGGGAAAGAGGTTAATAGGCGGTGCTATTGCAGTTAAAAGATTGAAAGGTGGTGTGTTATTCCCAACTTTTAACTGTCCATCAATAAAAATAAATAAATCGAAAAAAGAGAAGAAAACCAAAACAGCACAAAAGAAAAAGAGAGTCAATAAATAAATAATTAAACAAAAACGGTACTGAGCATCATAGTTGTGGATGACTTGATAGTGTAAAATAGAATGCAATAGAACAGAACAGAACAGGCCAGAAGGGGACACTAGTGCAAGAAGAGAATGAGTTTAGGGTAGAAATCCTGGAGAGATTCTCAGCACATTCTGGCGGGTCCCATCATTCACTAAATATAAATGTTAAATGTTAAATCTAAATATTAAATCTAAATGTTACATCTAAATATAAATCTAAATGTTAAATATCAATGTTAAATCTAAATATAAATGTTAAAAAAGTGAGCCCCAAAAATTCACACCCGTTTCTTAAACACTGTTTACCGCTAAATATGACAAAATGTTGCTGTAATTTTCAGCATGAGCTTCTTTACAAACGGCACCCCATAAATTATTACCTCACTTTTATTGAGTGAATTCTATACATTTGTTTTTACAGTGTAAGTGAAGAAATTATATTGGGACATTCTTAATAATTATGGCTTTTTTTATAGTTTCTTATGCAGTTGTCCTTCACTATAACACTGTTCACCTTTTACAGCCTCGCTGTTTTGCAAATTTTTTGTGTGTGCAATTTTGCATCCTTTTTGTTTTTTAAAAAAGTGTATGAATACTGTTCATACTAGGGCATTAACGATTTCAGTTTTTTTCAAGTCGACTTATCCGTCAATAAAGTCAAGTCGACGAGTCGTGATGACATCATCACATTGTCAGCGGAGAAAAAACACAGACACACGGCTAAAAAAAACAAAACAAAAAAAACATGGACACACGTCTGTCCAGTAATGACCAACTGGTATTAAAGTTCAGTACAACGTAACAATGTCCACTGACACAAACAGCATTTTAACCCCAACAAAACAAAGGCTAACGTTAGCAAAGAGTTTTCTGTTAAATTTAACTGAACAACATCAGTAGGTGAACATATGTCTACATTTGGTCTGGACCCACGGCTCTAAAACCAGACTGTCCACATGTCCTCAGTTTTCATATTACATGTAAAAACTTTAAGGCAGCGGCCGATAACACGAACACCACACTGTCCATATGATATTTTGGGGAAAAAAGAGTGTGTTGTCTTAATGCGGGTTGTCTGTGCTGCTTATCACACAGGTTAGCTAGCTAATGCTGCTGGTATCACATGAATTAGCCCACAGGTGTCAAACTCCAGTCCTCGAGGGCCGGTGTCCTGCATGTTTTAGATATTTCCCTCTTCCATGTGATTCAGTTTAACCCTTTAACTCCTGAGAACTAACAAAATAACTGGTAACATGAGCAAAGTAAGACACAAATGGTAGAAAATCAAAGAAAAATTAAAAAATTAAAAGAACCAAAATGTAGGGGAAAAAACAAAATGAACAAAAACTAACAAATATTTACAAAATCACAAATAATGTGAAAAATTTTGAAAAAAAATTACAAAAGAAGAAAACTAGTATTGAAATTTGGTCAATAATCAGCCATTTTAATTTTGCCTTTAAAAAATGTTTAAATTAAATTAAATTAAAATTAAAATCTTGCTTTTTGGCACCCTTTCCATGCACAAAATTAAAAGGAAAATCGTAAAATCTTTCTGAATATTTAAACTAAATCATCCATTCAGAGTCAACGCTGACATTTAAAGAGTTAATAATCAGCTCCTCATCAGACTGATAATGATGCAATGGCCTCCAGGTGTAATGGAAGAGGGAAACATCTAAAACATGCAGGACACCGGCCCTTGAGGACCGTAGTTTGACACCCCTGCATTAGCCGATACCTCTTCTGATGCCGTGCCGTTTTTTTTTTTCATCTAAAGTAAAGTATTTCCACACATGCGATGTGTGTCTGTCACTATTGTTTTGTTATCCCACCACAACTGTCTTACCTACAGGTGTCTTGTTTATGTCTGGTCTGTGTATATGTGCCAAGGTAGAGAGAGAGAGTGAGAGAGAGAGAGAGAGAGAGAGAGAGAGAGAGAGAGAGAGAGTGAAAGAGAGCGAGAGAAGAGAGAGGGAGGGAGTGAAAGAACAACATGCGACTTGTCAACTCCTCCAAATTTGTCGACTTGTGCTACAGAAGTCGACGTGTCGACTAGTCCACATTTTAGTTAATGCCCTAGTTCATACGCTTGTGTTCTGCGTCCTGATTGGCTAATGGACTATAAGACCATCATCAATCACTGTCCTCCATGCCGTGTCTCTTGTTCAGTACAGAATGTGTTCAGTTTTGACACATTTACATAAACGTTTCATTACTAACAGTGTGACTCTAAAGTATATATATATATATATATATATATATATATATATATATATATATATATATATATAAATATTTGATGGTTTTCTCATATGACAAAACCCACATTGTCGACCAAACATTCTGCACCGACAAAACGCAGAGGAAGATGTGAACCATCACACAAAAAGTTGGACTTGTGGACATGCTGAAGGAAGGTAGAAGTTATACAGCTGTAGAGCACCATTCTGGAATAAATGAATCTCGTCTCTTCATCTGAACCCGCTTGATCCTCACTTGGGTCACTTGGGTCACTTGGGTCACTGGGGGCCTAATCCAGCTACAATGGGTGAGGGCGGGGTACACCCTGTATGAGTCAACAGTTCATCACAGGGCTAAACATACTAAATAAATTAACGTTTTCTTCATTATATAAAGTTAATATTTAGGGCTGGGTGATATGACCTGAAATTAATATCATGATAAATTGGGCAGTTTTACCTCGATAACGATAAATGTAAAAAAAAAAGGGGTTTTGGTCAGTAATGTATGTCAGTTGTTATTCTAATACTATGGGGCAGTACAGTCCTTTACATGCTTATCTGCACCTACGGGAATGGATGCATAGTCCCACCCATGGGTGGCACTTGGTCCAGATGAAAGACATAGGTCCTTGTGTCTGATGCTACTTTTCCTTCTGCTTGGATCATTTTGCAGCGATGGCAGTTTGTCTCAGTTCGTCGCCCTCCTGGACCTGACTCTTCACAGTTGATCGCCAAGACGTGCGGTCCTGGGCCAGACTTTCCCAAGTGGCAACATCGATGCTGCACTGCTTCAGGTCTGTCTTGCAGATGTCTTTGTAGCGTAGGCGAGGGCAGCCAGTTAGTCATGTGTCCTCAAGCAGCTTGACGTACAAAAGGTCCTTTGGAATGTGTCCAGGGACCGTCCTTCGCACACGGCCAAGTCAGCGCAAATGTCTTGTTTGCAGGATGAACATTATGCTTATCTCATCACACCAGCACGCCATAGCACCTCCATACATACATATATATATATATATATATATATATATATATATATATATATATATATATATATACATATATATATATATATATATATATATATATAAGCAAATATCAGTACAGTAACACTTTATAATACATACACACAATTCACTATGTATTAACCATTTATTACCCATTTATAAGTGGGTTGTTCATTATGTATTAACCATTTATTACCTATTTGTTAATGTCTTGTAAAGGTTCATAGTAGTGTCTTCCAAAGATAAATGTAAAATTAGGTGCAGGTGCAGTGTTTATATATCTGCTTTACATTTAAACAAATAAACAGTTGTAAACACTGCACCTGTTGGTTAAAAATAATTTAATTTTACATTTACACTACTATGAACCTTTACAAGACATTAACAAATAGGTAACAAATGGTTAATACATAATGAACAACCCATTTATAAATGGTTAATACATAGTGAATTGTGTGTAGGTATTATAAAGTGTTACCCAAATATCAGCTGATCATGTCATTTTGCTCAACATCATCTTTGTAGAACCCTAAGTACTTCCAAACCACAGATGTCAAATTGGCATGTGTTTGAGATGCGTCTCGGGCGTCTCCCTGGGGAGGTGTCCCGGGCATGTCCCACTGGGAGGAGGCCTTGGGGAAGACCTGGAAAACCCGAAGGAGGACTCTGGGAAGAGAGAAGTCTGGGCATCTCTGATTAGACTGTTGTGTCCGTGACTCAGTCCCAGATGAGGCAGAAGAGGACGGATGGATGGACGAAGATGTCAAATTTGTTTTAGGAACAACTACAACAGGATCAACTTCCACTAACATTACTATGGTTACGTCTGTTTTGGCAGCTTCTGCATTTGAACCATCAGTCATTTCTTCATTATCTGTTTCCCTTCTGTTGAGGCTGGATGGGTGGAGTCATGTGACTGGATGGGTGGAGTCACATGACTACACACGCTCGACACCATCTTAAAGGGGAATGAACATAGTGTACCTGCACACAGTCATAATAGACAAAAAATTAAAACAGTGAATTTACGGACATGAGCAGAATGACATCAGTTATCATTGTACATTTAGGGTTTATCACCTAAGCTTAATAATACTGCACTTATTTTGGTTTTAATCTTTGAAGGTTTGAACTTTGAAAGCGTTTAAACAAGAGAAAAATGTGAGAAAATGTTCATGCATGTCTAAGAAAAGTGCGTGGGGAGATGTTTTACAGCCTTAAAACATAATAATAATAATAATAATAATAAAGGTGACTACTTGGTGGATGTAACATACTTTGGGTTTTATTTTAAAACATAATGATAAATGAGGGACCACTGTCCAGTATTTCCAGTTGTCCTGGTTTTGTCATTTGCATAAAAAAAAACCCTGTGATTTAAACAATAATTTATTTGATAAGACTAAAATGAGTGATTTCTAATGTCCCTTATTGAAACCACTACATCATATTAATAATGTCCTTTTCTTTTTTCTGATATGGAACATTCAGATTTCCTGTCCTTCATTGGGTGACTTTTCTGAAGATGCAGAACTTAGCTCATTAGTGAGCATTGAAACAAACAGGAATTGTTCACAGTGGCTAAGTTCAGTGTCTGACATGAAAGAATGAACGCCTGCAAAACCTGAGACCGACGGACGGGGTGAGGAAGAAGGATGTCGAAGGTGAGGGGTAAAGGAAAGGACCACCTGTAAAACTAAGAGGAATGTTTTAATAACAGTTTAGAAAGTCTATCAACTATTCAGATCCTACTGATGCAGAAATGGAACCAACACTGTCAACCCAAATAATTTAAGGCAATCGATCGCCTCAATTATTTTAAGTTGATGAAACTTAAAATATACAAGTTTGTAGAATGTAAACTTTAGATGGTTATTAAAGAAGTCAAATTAGGGCGGCTGTGGCTCAGTTGGTAGAGTGGGTCACCCAATGACC
>CM035799.1:35831019-35871019 GCA_020466265.1 Siphamia tubifer | reverse complement strand
ACATACACACACACACACATACACATATAAATACACGTACACACACATACATACATATGCGTACGCGTACATGTACGCATGCACATATACACATATACACATATACATACACACACACACACACATACACATATAAATACACATACACACACACACACACACACACACATACACATATAAATAAACATACATATACACACACACATACATACACGTATACATATGCGTACATGTACACATATAAATATACATATACATTTATATACACATATACATACACATATACACATATACATATATACATATACATGTACACATGTATACATATATACAGAGGAAGGGCTCATATAGCCTAAAGTGCAGAAGGACGAGACAAGACAGTGGGACAAACCACATGAGTGACAGACTTATGATTATGATTACCTGGTGATTATCTACCAGGGTTTTATCGTATCAGAAACTGAAGAAAAAGTGACATTTTCAGTCAAATCTATAATTAACTAAACATAACATTCATAACATCCATGGGTTTTACTGGTGAATCAGTGTTGTACCAGATTACAGTGTTTCCACGGTAACTACGAAGCCTTTGAATGTTCAAATGGATCATCACATAAACCTGTCACCCGGTCATGTAGGATTATTTAAGTGAGGAGGAGCTTATACAGAGAACCAGTGTCAAGAAGAAAAGTATAGTTTCTTATAGTTGTTGTGATCAACTGAATTATCTTAACAGTCTTTAACCCTGTGTTACATATTTTTTAATTTCAGTTATATAGAAAAAGACATACATATAATAATATACAATTTAATCCAATAGTAACTGACAAATAAATGGGTTAAATTCAGGTTTATTTCTGCTTCTCCTATTCATATCTTTTGGATTACCTTAAATTGCAGCAAAAATAAAACATTAACATAATGAATCGACATTCACTTACAGATCAGTGTGCTTTCATAGTCCTTGAAAATGTCACAAATTCAACTTATTTGAAACTCAACAACAAGTAACACACTTTCATACCATCCTTCATTTGGTTCCATAATTTCACACCAATAACAGAAATGCAGGAATATTTATTTATTTATTTTTTCTGACTTTACAAACAGTCCTCTTAAATTATAATTTCCTTTTCTTACCTTAAAAATGTATTTGGGTACAAACAGAAAGACTTTTATTCTCAACAAGACACATCATTTCAATTGTTTTTAAATATACAGTACAGTATGTGACTTTTGAAACCCTCTACATCATCAGTGTTTTATCCTCCTGAGACCCAGTAAGTAAACATTTTTACCATCTTATGTATTGGAAAAATCATGATGCAACAGATTTTCAAATATCTGATCTTATCATCTGAACCCACTTTATCCTCACTGGGGTCACTGGGGTCACTGGGGGTCTAATCCAGCTACAATGGTATGAGTCTCCAGTTCATCTCAGGGCTGAACATATATAAACAAACAATCACTCTCACATTCACACCTATGGACAATTTTGATTAACCAGTTAACCTATCAGTGCATGTGTTTGGATGGTGGGAGGAAACTGGAGAAAACCCACACAGACATGAGGAGAACATGTAAACTCCACACAGAAATGTCTGGTGTGGGAATTGAACCAGGGACCTTCTTGCTGTGAGGCACTAGTGCTAACCACTGCACCATGGGCGTAAAATTGCGTAGGGACACTATGGACACTATGGACATGTCCATAGCAATATTTGGATATTTCTAAAATGTCCATACCAATTTTTGAATGGGAAATTACATGATATTTGGGAAACAAAAGGTTACTATAAAGTGCACTTAAAAGACAGAAACCACAATGCACCTTATATACTGATTCATTCTGGTTGTGCTTAGTGACTGACAATTTTGACTTTTTATCTCATAATTTGGACATTTTATCTGATGATTGTAACGCTTTCTTTCATAATTTTGACTTTTTAGCTCATGATTTAGACTTTTTAGCTCATGATTTTGACTTTTTAGCTCATGATTTTTACTTTTTATCTTGTAATTTTGACTTTTTATCCCATGATTTTGACTTATTATCTCGTAATTTGGACTTTTTATCTCATAACTTAGACTTTTTAGCTCATAATTTAGACTTTTTAGCTCATAATGTTGACTTTTTAGCTCACGATTTTGACTTCACTTAATGCTCCTTATAGTGCGGAAAATACTGGAATGATATAATGCAATATAGATGACGAATAAAAACAAGACGAAATGTAAAGAAATAAAAAACATTACTAAAATATCTTTTCGTTTTTGCTGTTGAACAAAACGAAATGACATATTATTTAATCTCATTTAGGTGCATTCTTCTTCTTCTTTTTTTGTTGGTGTCTGTTATGAAAAAGTCCTCAAATTATGTCCCCACCATCCTCATCATTATTATGCTCTTGGATTGCACCACTTTTATTTATTTATTTATTTATTTATAAGTCATTTTCAGTAGACTTATTTAATTTCATCTAGACTCTAAATTGCTGGGTCTCAGGTGGATATATGTAATACACAAGATAATCCACCAGGGGGAGACAGTGGCTCATCAGAGGTTTTCCACTAACACTACAATTTTGAAAAGGCTTTGCTAATGTGTGTTACACATGTTTGTGTTATATTATGCTTTTGTGTGTGTGTGTGCTTTTATTCCTATCTTTATAGGGACATTGATATGTTTACACAGTCACATATAGGGACCAAAATTCAGGTCCCCATGAGGGTTAAATGTAAATAAAGGTCCCCACTAGTAAAATATAAATGATGTGAACCTATAAATATATTTATTTGTTTTTCCCACAGAATGCCATCCTCACTGTAAAGAAACAGGTGCGGAACATGTATTTTTCAAAGGTTTGAAGATGCGTTTACTTTTTGTTGCTGTAATGTATTTATTTTTATGTTTTTTTTTTCCATTATTTCTTTATTTCCGTTTTTAAATACTATTTAAAATACTATTATTATTATTATATCATTTATTGTTTAAAAATTAATATTATGATGTATTTATTTTAATTTAATTAAAATTTCAAATGTTTTATTATTATTTTAATTTTTTAATTTTTTTTTATTTTATCCAAAAAAAGAAGATGTGTTTACACTCACTACCCAGTGGCTACTTGATTATAAACTTGGTCGTAATAAAACATATGAGGACCAAGCATGTGTGTGTGTGTGTGTGTGTATATAAAATACCTAAAAGTTTTTAAGTCTGATGTGTCCTGTCCATTATTTACTTATTTACTCACATTTGTATATTTTATATTTTATGTTCTACTAATTTTCAGTGCACTTTTGGAATAAAGAAAAGTTCATATTTAAGTTCATGTCACATTATTCACAACAATTATTGATGGTCTGTGTTTTCAGAGACAACTGTTGACAACCTAATTTTAAGAACTTAACTCGTGTATTTTTTCAGTATTCATTTCAAATCTTGGCAAAAATCATCTTGGCAGATGTTACCTTATTGCAGGTAAGTATTGAAGCATCAAATCTCAACACATAATTTTAACATGCAGTTATGCAAACACCAGGTCATAAGCATAGGCGTTTTCAAATCTAATGAAGATTTTTTTTTGTTAACATCACATGGTAATTGTTAAGTGTATATATGTAGATATGTGTAGATGGTTTATATTGGATATCGGTTGTCGAAATTATACAGAGCAGGCTTGGTCTGTGAATCACCTGTCATGATAAATCCATATTTCAAGTACAACTCCTGCTATTGTCTGTTAAAAACTTTCCTTTTCTTGGAAGTTGAAGGCTCTTCTTCTGTCTCTTCAATGTCCCTTTTCCTTTTCGAAAAAAAGAAACTTTTCAAACACATCTGTTAATTACTTATTTTTCTAACATGTGGGTTACATTCTTGACATTCAAGTGACAGAGATGTAACCGAGAGAATCCAGCCATTTTCCAAAATAAAAGATTGTTCAGACTCAGATAATAAATACAAGAGAAATAATTAATTAATTATTAGGCAGCCGGCGGCCAGGTACCAATTGATCCACAGACCGGTACTGGTCCATGGCCCGGGGGTTGGGACTAATTCAATTTGATTTATATATATATATATATATATATATATATATATATATATATATATATATATATATATATATATATATATATATATATATATATATATATATATATATATATATATATATATATATATATATATATATATATATATATATATATATATATTATCCACTGTGACACAAATGAACAACTACAGAAAAATGCCTTTGTATCGTCTTCCACTCACATGAGACCTCACAGAAGCTACAGAAGTGTGCATGTGTACAGCCATACCACCCTGAACACGCCTGATCTCAGAAGCTAAGCAAGATTGAGAAGGGTCAGTACCTGGATGGGAGACCACCTGGGAATACCAGGTGCTGTAAGCTTTTGCACTTCTGTCCATTCAGTGACACATTAGCAAGTGGTGGAATTTGGTGTTCGGAATGTGTTAATTTGACTTCCCTAGAGCAGGGGTCTGCAACCCTGGTCCTAGAGAGCCGCTATCCTGCATGTTTTAGATGTTTCCTTCTTCCAACACACCTGATTCAGATGATCAGCCTATCATCAAGCTGTGTGGAAGACTGATAATGTCTGTCAGGTGTGCTGGAAGAGAGAAACATCTAAAACATGCAGGATAGCGGCTCTTTAGGACCAGGGTTGCAGACCCCTGCCCCAGAGAAATAAGCAAGGGATAATGTATTGCACATGCAATATTTCCCGATGGGGCCGAACAACACCCCAATTCCGAAGGCGAAGGGATGTTGTTCTGCCCCGAAGGGAAATATTTTTCTGATAGTCACACGTGGGCAATACATTATCCCGCATATTCTACAGGTTATTACAGCTTGTTACTGCTACTACTCTAACAGATTGGATAAAATAGCCTTTTACAACGTAGCGAATATTTACTTTCAAAGTGGACGAACTACCTGCAGAGTGATACGGTACCGTGAATCTGAAGTGACAAAACTCGTTGCCATTGGCAGCGGACGTTAATAACACAGCAGGCAATTATCGATAAAAATCTGCCCGCTGGGAACGTCCATTCAAAGTGAATGGGAGCTGTCGCAAAATTCTAAAGGGCCGTAGAATAATAAAAAATAAATAAATCAGGATGTTTCTGACCAAAATGTAGTCCTAATACGAATCATGTGAGAACCCAGACTCTTCCTCCTCTGCTAAATAAACATGGACGCCCATTGTTAGTGTCAGTACGTTTCCATCCAGCTGCTTTTATTTGTATTTTCATTTTGCATTTAAAAACCCAGAGTTTGACAATAAATTAAAATAAAACATTGAAAAACTGTAGCACACGTTAGGATAAAACAAAACAAAAAAAAGAGAGAAGACAACAATGTAGTATACAATGGAACCAGGAAACAAAAATGAACAGTCATCATAAACCTAAATGCAAACATCTACATTTTGTTTTGAATTTCCAAAAATCTGAACAGAACACAACCTGGTGCACTGCAAAAATCTAAATCTGAACAAGTGTATTTTTCTTATTTCTAGTGTAAATATTTTATCACACTTAAAATAAGACAGAATTACCTAAAAATGAACTTAAAAAAAAAACTATCATCAAATATCAATTCAAGAAATCAGACCAAGATAATATTCACTTGTTTCATTGGCTTATTTTTTTTAATCTAATTATCTTGTTTTGTTTTGACTTAATTCAATCAAGCAGAAAAATTGACCAATGGAACAATTGAAAAATATTTGTGCTTAATTCAAGGTTCATTAGTTGTTTCGTTTTGGGTTTTTTGGTGTTCTTAGTTCAAGATTTTACTTTCTTTTATTTTTGCTTAATTCCAAGTTGTTGTTGTTGTTTTTTGTAAATCAAAAAATATTTGTCCAATTCAAGCAAAATAATAAAAAAAAATAAAAATCTGCCAATAGACAACTGATCTTAAAAATGTCATTTCAAGAAATCTAACTAACATTATTCCACTTGTTCTATTGGCATTTTTTTTTTGTGGTAAATTCAAGATTATTATTTTTATTTTAAATTTTTTTGCTTAATTCAATCAAGCAGAAAAACTGACCAATGGAATAAGTATAAATTATCTTTGTAAGATTTTTTGCTTAATTCAAGGTTGTCACTTTTTTGGTTTGGTTGTTTCTTTTTTTCTTTTTTTCCTTTTTTTTTTGCTTAATTGAAGGTTTATTTTTGTTAATTTAAAAAAAATGTCTCAATTCAAGCAAACAACAACTCTACCAATGGACAATAGATCCTTTAAAATCTTATTACAACAAATCTTACTAACATAAATGTCACTTTTTGCTTAATTGAAGCAAAAATATATTGTATTAATTTGTTATTTACTTCATTTTAGAGGAGCATTTTTATCCAGTGCAAAGACACTTCATAACATAACATGTGCTCACTCGAAAACCCTTCAATTCACGCCAATTTTTTTTTACACAAACAGACGGACAGACAACCAACTGATAAATGAGGAAAAATACCAGAATATTATTAGCATCACAATCATAAAAAGGTCGCAGACTGTTCACAGCACAGGCGGCCATTTTACAATATTCCATATGACGACCAATCATACAACATTAATGTTGCACAAATTCATCTATTCATCAACTGTTACTTTGACCTTTTCTTCAGAAAATGTGTTTGAGTTTCTTAAATGTTAATATTTTCTGGTTTCTTTCCTTTTATTCCAGTGAAGTCAGTAACTGGGCAGTGGACTGGGAATGCACCAACTGGAAAATTCAGGCTGAAAATGAAGTTGATTCATATTTACTTCCACTGAGGAGGTTTGTTTGTCTGTCTGTCTGTCTGTTAGTTAGCAAGATAAGTGAAAAAGTTATGGACGTATCTTAATGAAAATTTCATAACGTGTTGAGGGTGTCACAAGGAACCAATGATTCAATTTTGGTGGTGATCCGGAAGAGATCCTGGATTCTGGATCACTTTGAAATTTTACATTGTGGTAAATGGAGAATACATTTGAAAGTGATCCAGAATCTAGGATCTCTTCCGGATCACCACCAAACTTTTTAGTCCGAATATCTTATATCTCACTTAAAATAAAACAAAATCACCTAAAGAGGAATTGAGATTTAAGAAGTTATTTTTAGACAATAGATCTGGAAAATATTATTTTAAAGGAATTTTACCAACATAATTTTCACTTGTTCCTTTGGTAGATTTTTTTGTTGTTGTTGTTGTTGTTTGTTTAATTCAAACAAAAACTTAAAAAAATGAAAAAAAAATGCCAATGGAACAAGTGAAAATAATCATGGTAAGATTTTTTTTTAAAAGAAGATTATGTCTAAAAATAACTTCTTAAATCTCAATTACAAATTCCTCTTTAGTCGATAATGTTTAATTTTGAATATGATGAGATATTTAAAATACATACTTGGTAATATTCAGATTTTTACAGTGTGCACCTGTATTATGGACCAATAAATATTAGAGAATTTCACCTTTAATTTTGGGAAACAGTGTCTTGACATTTTTAGTCCAAATAACTATTGGAAATGTAATTGACAGATAAACTAAGGCTTGTTTGTTTTGTTGCATCTGTAGTTAATTGTAAACAGCTCAGCAGAAATAAACTTAAACTACTACTAAACTTATCTTGAAGTAACAACAATTCCTATTTTCACACATTTATGTTCTAATAACGACATTTTCAAACAGATCCCTTTCAATACTCTGGAGCTTTAATAGAAAATGACGACACCGTGTTGCAGCTCTGTGATTGGATGTTAGCTGGACGTTCTGACTGTTTATATACAAAATTATTCACAGTGCTTCACTTTTTCCACATTTTGTTTTGTTACAACCTTATGGACAGGCTAAGTCAATCCCTTCTACTTCCTGTCCATGGGTGCTTACTTAGCTCGCCAAAAAATGAATGGGAGTGAATGGAGCTATATTCTGATTGTGTTTGATAAGTGAAATTCACATATGATAGCAGTTAATAAGAAATATTTGATGTGGCATAGACAGAGCACCTGTTTTTGATAGGAAGCAAAAAGTGACGTTAGCTTTAATGTGGACTTAGTGAGAGACTATAATGTGTCATTAACAGGTTTTAATCACAAATTAATCAGCTGTTGTTTAACAGAAGCAGTTGAAACACGCATCAATAATGATCATTTATTATCAGATACAACATGTGTGTGATTCAGGTCACATGACAAACTAGATAATATTTCCCATTGAATACCATTCATTATTTCTCTGATCTCAGAAAGGGGTGTAGACTTAAGCTCCGAATTTCAAAATGGATTTAATTAATTTTTTTCCCCCTCAAAATTCAACACACAACACCTCATAAATAACAACATGAAAAAAGTTTGAGATTTTGGCAAATTTATTATAAAAATAAATAATTAATAACAAACCACATGTACATAAGTATTCACAGCCTTTGATCGATATTTTGTTGATGCATCTTTGCCAGCATTTACAGTTTAAAGTGTTCTTGAATATGACTCCATAAACTTGACACACCTATGTTTGGGCATTTATCTAACCCTCTACACCAGACCTGGGCAACATAAGGCCCGGGGTCCACATGTGGCCCAATAACTGGCCCTGACTGGCCCACATGAGTTGACTGACAAATTAAAAGTCAATGCAAATATATAACATACAGCTTTTATTTTGAAGAATCTGCTAAATTAAGGTTTTTTCCCCACACTCAGCATAAGGCTTATGTACCAAATTGGTTTGTTGCTCAGTTTCAGCCCGTTCATGTCAGCGAACACCAAAGAATGAAAGAAAAATTGCAGAGATTTTTAAAAAACATGGACTTTTAAGTATTTCTTTATTGAAATCAGAAAAGGAACTGAGATACACAAACAAATCTGCAGTTATGGTTTATGTAAAGTTAATATGGAGCTGGTTTTATACATTTATCACAAATGTTTTTGTTAATATTCATTAAATAGTTGTATTCTGCGCTCTACATTTTCATTGTATTGTTTCATTTACTGTTTTTTTTAGAGATATTGAACAGAACAAACAGTTCAGTTGTTCTGCTCCTCACCTGTGGAACAAACTACGGTACCTGAGGTCTGAGAAAAACTGTCAGGTCATTTAAATCAGGTCTGAAAACATTATTGTTCACTGGAGCTTTTACTTAGATTCTCAAATGTTTTTAGTCTCTATTTTAATTGTCTTTTAATGCATCTTTATCATTTCAATTAGGGACCGAGCCTGCAGGGTCGAGTCCCTATTGTTATTTGTTCTTTTTTTTTATTATTATTTTCTTTCCACCACTTTAAACTGGATGTTGACCCCCTAAACAAGCATGAAAACTCATGAAATTTTGCAGGAACCTCAGGTCTGACGAAAAATTTGATAAAATGAAAGAAATTACTCCTGACATCCCATAATATTCTCACTAGTTTTCTTATATGTTTTATGTAAAGCACCTGGAATTGTCCTGTACATGAAATGTGATATACAAATATATTTGCCCATGGGTGTCACACCCCACTTCTCCAACCAGATGATTTCATACCCTCCACTTTTTCCTGAGTTTATATATTGTATCGTTACTGGATCCAGGAAATGGACGTAGAGTTGGTCTCACCTACTTTTTATTTCAGGGTAAACAGTTACTGTCGGTCACAATCACGCCAAACAAACATTAACATTTCGGGGCTGTTACAATATCTATGGTTTAAACTGTTTACCCGCCCGGGTGGCACAACAGCATATGTAAATGAAGCGCACCTCAGTTGTTAATGTAAACAGCTCTTCTTCGTGGTGTTAACAAACAGTCATTAACCAGTAAGTAATGACCAATGTTACCGTTGTTAAACTAAGTTAAATAAACTATGTCTTGTTCTGTGACATTTACCCTAAGACAGTGGTTCTAGAACTTTTTTCAGTGATGTTCCCCCTGAGGAACATATTTTTAGTCATCTCCCCTGACATGGACAAAAGATTTTAGTAAGAAAAAAGAGGAACAGTGTCTGTAAAATCAGTGTCTGATTTTTAAAATCCAAACTTATATCAGTTTTTTTATCTGATAATTTTTACTTTTTATCTAATAATTTAGATTTTTTTTATCTCAGAATTTTGACATATGAATTGAATAAATGTTTAATTGAGGAAAAACACATTTTTGTTATTTTTTTCAGCCATATATTACTTTTTTAAATATAAATATGTAACCATTAATGGATAATTGTTCGTTAATTTTACGATGATAGATTCTGAATATTTTGCTCATGTGCCACAACCTAGAACACCCCCCACATTTTAAATGGCTGTGACGCCCCTGCATTTGCCTTGCCTTCAATCTTTGTCTCATCAGACCAGAGAATTTTGTTCCTCGTGGTCTGAGTGTCCTTCAGGTGCCTTTCGGTGAACTCCAGGTAGGTTCCCATGTGTCCTTTACTCTGGACACTCTACCATACAGGCCTGATTGGTGCACAGATGGATGTCCTCCTGGAAGGTTCTCGTCTCTCTACAGCAGAACATTGAAGCTCTGACTGGTTCATCAGGTTCTTAATCATCTCCCTGACTAAGGCTCTTCTCCCCTGATTGGTCAGTTTAAATCACAGGTGTCAAACTCCAGTCCTGCATGTTTTAGATATTTCCCTCTTCCATGTGATTCAGTTTAACCCTTTAACTCCTGAGAACTAACAGATTAGTTAGTTAGTCATGAGCAAAGTAAGACACAAATGGCAGAAAATCAAAGAAAAATTAAAAAATTAAAAGAACCAAAATGTAGAAAAATAAACAAAATGAACAAAAACTAATAAATATTTACAAAATGACAAATAATGTGGAAAATTTTGGAGAAAAAAAATTACTCAAGAAGAAAACTAGTATTGACATTTGGTAAAAGCAATTTTAAAAAAAATTGAGAAATAAAATATTAAAAAAAAAAAAAAACACCTCTTGGTTTTTGGCACCTTTTCCATGCACAAAATAAAGTAAAACTGTTGAATTTTTCTGAATATTTAAACTAAATCATCCATTCAGAATGCATCAGCGCTGACATTTAAAGAGTTAATAATCAGCTCCTCATCAGACTGATAATGATGTAATGGCCTCCAGGTGTAATGGAAGAGGGAAACATCTAAAACATGCAGGACACCGGCCCTTGTGGACCGCAGTTTGACACCCCTGGTCTATCATTGGTGCACACATGGATGTCCTCCTGGAAGGTTCTCGTCTCTCTACAGAGGAACATTGAAGCTCCGACAGGTTCATCAGGTTCTTAATCATCTCCCTGACTAAGGCTCTTCTCCCCTGATTGGTCAGTTTAAATCAGTGGTGTCAAACTCCAGTCCTGGAGGGCCGGTGTCCTGCATGTTTCAGATGTTTCCCTCTTCCATCACACTTGTAAGCCATTGCATCATTATGAGTTTTCTGCAGAACTAATGAGGAGCTGATTATTAACTCTTAATTGTCAGCGCTAACACATTGTGAATGGATGGTTTAGTTTAAATATTTAGAAAAATTCAACCATTTTTGTTTTTTGTTTTTTTCTGTGTTTTTACTGAGTTTTGTTCATGGAACAGGTGTCGAAAATTAATTAATTTAGAAAAAGGCCAAATTAAAACTGCTGGAACCAACGTTCAATACTAATTCCCTTTTTTTTAGTAATTTTTTAAAAAACATTTTTTATTTAAGGCTTGGATGCCAAAACGCGTTGGGGTCTTTTATAGGTTTTTGTAACCTATAATAATATAATAAAGGCTTTTTAAATTCTCACATATAATAAAGTGCCTGGGAATTTTCTCTTTTTTTTGTCTTACTCTTAGTTGTCCCATCCAAACAGCACCTCTAATTATTATTGTGAGTCCAGGTAGCGCTCCTGAAGCAAACTTTTTAAAATGTTTTTTCCATGTTATTTATAATTACGTAAATATTTATTAGTTTTTGTTCATTTTATTCATTTTTCTACATTTTGTTTTTTATTTTATTATTCTTCCCTTTTTCTTCCATTTGTGTCTTAATCTGATAATGTTACCAATTACTTTCATTAGTTTATTACTAATTTTTGTCCATTTTTTTTTATGACTTTGGGCATTTTTGTGCATTTTGTTGCTTATTTTAGTCTTTCCTTTACTATGGAATTACTAAAGTCTCAGGAGTTAAATGGTTAAACTGAATCATGTGAAAGAGGGAAATAACTAAAACATTTCAGGACCAGAGTTTGACACCTGTGGTTTAGATGTTCGGCCAGCAAAGGTGAGTAATTCCAGGGTCATCAAGTCAAAGTCCTGCCATGTATTGGTCCAAATCTGTTCACAAAATACAGGTGATTCCACTTATGATCCCATTTACCTGGATGAGGCATTGTGCTCATCAAAATGGGCTGGTTCAATGAACAGGTTTGAACCAATAAATGCCAGAACTTTGACTTGATGGACCTGGAATTACCCACCTTTGCCGACCGGCCCGAGCAAGAGTTCTGGTGGTTCCCAAGCGTTTATGTATGACTGAGGCCACTGTCCTCATGGGGACCTTCAATGCAGCAGACATTTACTTTGACTTCATGTTTGGTTTGTTCTCTCACATACACTGTCCACTGTGTGACCTTATATCAGGGGGTGGCAGGGGTAAAAAAAAAAAAAAAAAAAAAAGTAACACCATTATTTTTCTACATTTTACTTTGTTTTATTTTTTCTTTAATTTCGCTCCATTTGTGTTATACTTTCTTCATGTTACAAATTATTGTCAGTTTTTTTATTCATTTTTCTTCATATTATTGATGACTTTGGACATTTTTGTTCATATTGTTGCTTATTTTAATTCTTTTTACTGTGGAACTGCTAAAGTTTCAGGAGTTAAAGGGTTAAACCGAATCGTGTGGAAGAGGGAAATATCTAAAACATGTAGGACACCGGCCCTTGAGGACTGGATTTGGACACCCCTGCCTTATATAGACAGGTGTGTGCATTTCCAAATCATGTCCAATCAACTGAAGTTACCACAGGTGGACAGTAGGCTGTAGAAACACCTCAAGGATAATCAAAAGAAACAGGATGCACCTGAGCTCAATTTTAAGGCTGTGAGTTACTCATAAAACATGTGGTTTCTTAGTTTTTTTTTACAAATTTGTAATAAATTAGCAAAAAAAAAAAAAAAAAAAAAAAAAAAAAAAAAAAAAATATATATATATATATATATATATATATATATATATATATATATATATATATATATATATATATAAAAGCTTGTCATGTTGTCATTATGGGGCGTTGTGTATAGAATTTTGTGGAAAACAATGAATTAAATCCATTTTGGAATCAGGCTGTAAACATAAGAAAATGTGGAAAAAGTGAAGCACTGTGAATACTTTCCTGATGCACCGTGAAGTGGATGGATGGAACGACAGTGGCCGAGAAAGCTCAACTATGCATGTGTGTGTATATATTTTTTCTGGAATAAAAGCCTTTAATTAGGGTGGCCATATTGTCCAGGTTTTCCTTGACACACAGCTCTAAAACCAGACTGCCTAGATGTCTGTCACTTGTCTGCACTTTTTACATTTTGTCCTTAGGATGAAATGTAAAAAGTGCAGATGTGTGACTGATGTCGGACAGTCTGGTTTTTAGAGCCGTGTGTCATGGACAACCCGGACAATATGGTCACCCTACTTTAATTTTCTCCAAAAACGACAGTGCGTCTTATAATCCAGAGCACCTTATATGTTGATTAATATTGATTGTGCTTAGTGACCTTGAAACTAGTTTGTGTCGTCCACGGCGCTCACGGTGTGGAGTAAAACTTATTGTACTTCACCATACTATTACAGTGTGTATAAAAACTGAACTGAAAAAGTCAGTGTACTGTGTTGAATTTTACATGTTATAACTGAACAGTATTTGTGACAGTTATTGTAAATACGCCAATGTTTGATTCAGAGTAAAAGTGTGTTTAGTCACGTGTTACAACTCAACAAAGTTGGCAGTTTTTGTGAATACGCTCATTTACGTTTGAACAAAGGTGAGTTATTGTAAAGGTGTTTAATAAAGTCTGACCGTTTAGTTTCGCTTAATGCACCACTTATTTTTCATACGTTTACATCTGTTTAGTTTGAAAAAGTATTCTGAGAATGTGACGAGTACAGATATTTAATTAAAAATATAAATACAGATATTTATGCAAAAATACAGCGAGTAAAAGTAAAAAGTTGCCAGAAAAATAAATAAGCAAGTAAAGTACAAATACCTGAAAAATCTACTTAAGTACAGTAGTAAAGTACTTATACTTAATTACTTCCCACGTCTGAATGTTGATCAGTTTTTTTTTTTTATTCTTATTGGAAATTATCTTTTATTAGCATCACGGCAGCATTTTTAATTTGCATCGCTGTTTTATGTTCTCTTCTGTCGTGGGTAATTTTTTTATGTGCATTGTGTTAGCCTTTTATTTAATCACGATAGAGTTTTTATTAGAATCTCTGTTCTGTGTTTGTTTCCATAGTGGGTCATCTTTCATTTGTATCACGTTAGCTTTTTATTTGCATTACGGTAGTGGTTTTTTTTTTTGCTTTTTTGTTTTTTTAAATATATATCGCTGAGCTTCCTCGGCCACCGTATAAAACAGTTCCTCAGTCAAATCTCGCATTTCAACCCAATCTGCTGCAGGTTAGGGGTATATATTAAAAAAAATGTGCACAGTAAAATCAGTCAGCTACATTATTTGTCATTCATACCAAAATAAAAAAGTATTTTGTCTGTTTATCTACGCAGAGAGGCTGGAGATTATGTTAAAAAAAAAAAATCCTGTTGAATCAAACAAGATTTTGGGCTAAAACTTCTTTGTGAGTCCGCTGGTGAGTGCGAAGGTTACTCCTCTGAGAAAAACACTTGCCGCATGTATCACAAGTGTACGGTTTCTCTCCGGTGTGAATCCGCTGGTGGATCTCCAGATGGCTGACGCGATCGAAGCTCTTCCCACAGAACGGGCAGATGAACCACTTCTCCTTGATGCGTTGACTTGGCACATTTTGATGCAACTCATTGTCGTTAAACAGGAAGAATCTGCTGTCAGGGTTAAAAATGGCCGTGTTCTTCTTAGTCTGATGTTGTTTCTCCGACTGGAACCTTATGGCCACTGGATGTATGGATTCTAGAGGTTGACAGGGCTGTGCTTGACTGAACGTCCCAGGAGCCCTTGTGTTACTCGACACACCTTGTAGCGTCCCGCCGTCCCTGGCGAATCTGTCCTGGTGCGCCGTTTCGCCCGTAGACTTATCGATGATGTCCAGGGCGTTCTGAATGAGCAGGATCTCCGAGTCCAGATTTTGCGGTAAGTTCTTGGTTTGGAAAAAGCACTCTGAGTCGTCGGCTGTGTCGCTGTCTCCCACTGACACCAAAGACCACGGCTGGCTTTCTTGCTCCTCCCCCTCGACGGCTAGGGGGTGGGTCACTTCCATCTCATCACTGACGCCGGGGTCAGAGTCCAGAACCTGCTCCACAATCTGGATGTCGTCCTCTTCCTCCAGTTTCACTATTAAGTCCTCGTCGTCGTTTCTGCTGTCGGCGTCGCACTGGTCCAGTTTGGGCGCCTCCCCCTGGTTCTCCTCCACAGGAACCGGCAGCGTTTGGAGACCAGCCGGGGTGTTGGCCATTTCTCTGATGCTCGGCTCAGAAGGCAGAGTCTGTACTGAGTTTATAAGCGTCCCTGAAATGGAAAAACAACAGGGAGGTTGTAAATGTTCTGCACTTCTATAGTTCTTTTGCACCTTCATGGTCCTGAAAGCGCTTTACATTAGCCTCACATTCACCCATTTATACACCAGTAGGTTTCTGAGGTTCGGTCAGTCCTACTGGGAGACTAAGTCGGAGTTCAGTGTCCTGCCCAAGGACAAGGTCAAGGTCTCAAGGACACGACATGTGGACAGCTGGAGCGGGGACCTAAACCGCCAACCTCTTAGTCATTGAGCGACCCACTCTACCAACTGAGCCACAGCCGCCCCCCATTGTAGACTAGTCTGTTGAAATCAAGACCTTATTACCTCTGCAGCAGAGATTATGTAGATCTGTCTGTCTGTCTGTCAGCAACATAACTCAAAGTTAGATGGTTTTCAACAAAACTTTCACAGAATATCCAGAATGACAAAAACAACATGTTGCTTTTGATCCGGATCACTGTCTGGATCCTGGATCTTTTTTTGAAGGATTATTACCTTAATAATAATAATAAAGTCAGAGTTACGTCATACTTGGTCGAATATTGAAATGGACAAATATCAAAAATGGTGCTGAGTATTTCTTTTAATTTTTCTAAACCCTCTGAGGGATTGCTAATGACCGATAAAATAAATCGTTAGTGAACACAGAACACTAATTTACAAATAAGTTACGAACATCCAGATCCAAACCTTGGCAGACTTGTGCTGCTTCGGGGAGGTCTACACTGTCCGAGTGCTCTAGTTTATTTATTTACTTCATTAAAGGTGTCATTCCATGGTTATTTCATTAATATTACTGTGTCCTCCATTGTTATTGAATACATTGTGTGTTGGTTCTATTTTTAAAAAATTTCAGATTCCTTTGTTTCCAGCTGTTTTTGCACGGTAGAAAAATGACAACAGAGTTTACCGGTACTTCCTCATACATGTCCATGATGCGGTGATGAGGTGTCTCTCATTGGCTCAGAATGCGTGAAGGAACACTGTGTGTTTTACCTTTACCCAAGTAGCATCCAGCTAGGTTTCGTGCTGTTGCTTGTTCTGAAAACGTGCGTCCGCCATTTTTTCCCACAGTTTGTGCAGGAGCTACTGTGGCACCGTCTTCTCTTGTAGATGCTAATGCTAATGCTACTTCAGATTCACTGCCGGGGACGGGCTTAACCCCATGTGGGTGACGCTAAAGTCCATCTGACATCAGATGGACCGGCTTTTTCTGGGTCCCTCGTCCCTGTTGTTGTTTTCTGTGAATACAGTATGCAGCCAGTGGAGGTGATGAACCACTTTCAAAGGCAGCATGTGTTGGTAAGTCGGGGTGACCCATCAGATTCCAAAAGGAGCGTGGAAAAGTGGTTTTCAACAGAATGACACCTTTAAGCATCAGGTTTTATTGTTATTATTGACTATCTCTGGATTATTCCTTATCTTTTATTATATCTATTTATTATCTTTAGATTATTACATGTCAGGTCACACACTGCTGGGCCTGAGTACTAATTTTATTTTCATCCATTCATGTAAATGACAAAGTGAATCTGAAATAGCAGACACGAGAGTAGTGGTAGTAGCAGAGCTGCAGTCACTGCTAAAGTTACTGGTGTTATTGAAGGAAAATCTACTGATGTTAAACCAACAAGACGAGCAGCAGAGACGCATACACATGCCATGTTGTTGTTGTTGTTTATTTCCAGGGTGCGTATGGTGCCAGTGTAAATCAGTATTTCCATGCGCTTTACTTCTTCTATTGTTCTGGTGTACTCATTACAGCTCTACAAGGAAAAGAATAATAATGATGACTATAGGTATGATTTTTATGACTGACAGACAGACACTTTATTCAGGGAAATTAGGCAACACAGAGCTACGAGGTGTGTTACCACTGGTTGCAGTGCTCTTCCTTCCTCCAAGATCATGATAGGAGTTATATCATAATAATTATATTTACTGGCATAAACACAACCCCCACCTGGACCCTAATGTTTCTCTCCCCGTGTCTGGATGGGTTTACTTTGGGTGCTCCGGTTTCCCCCATCACCCAAAAACATGTTTGTGAGGGTAAAATCCTCCAGCCAGGTGATTCTGACGTTAGCCTGGCTCTACAGCAGGAGATGGGTGACCGGGCACCACCCATGGCTGCCCACTGCTCCTTACAAGTGTCCCAATGGCATCAAAGAAATGAGGGGTTAAATTCAGAGGACAACTTTTGTTGTAATGACAATAAAAAGTACTTTACCTTAATTCAGCCAATAGTTCAGTTCCTTTCACTTGATTTTTACTCCCATTATGAATACATTTCAGCTAAGATGGACCCCTTTGACCCAAACTAGAGCTTCTCATTTCTTCAACTACAATGATTGAAGACATATCCTGCAGCTGTGGAAGAGATGTAACCATTTCAAAAGGATTAAATTATTGGCCCGTATCAAATAAAGACATGGGGGAAAGACAAAAAAAATCATTTGGAAGTTGTGACTAAAATAGCTGTGGGTCTTGGGAGCTTAAATTAAAAAAAATAATTTATATATAGAGAATGCCTTATGTTCCAGTCCAGGGACATAGATGACATTATGTTAATCACACCTATACATACAGTTCCTACATTAATGACAATATGTTAATATCACCTATATATATAGTTCCTACATTAATGACAATATGTTAATAACACCTATATATATACAGTTCCTACATTAATGACAATATGTGAATAACACCTATATATATATACAGTTCCTACATTAATGACAATATGTTACTAACACCTATATATACAGTTCCTATATTTAATGCAGCTGCATTTGTCTCACATCAAGTGAAAGTGAACAAACTCATCATTCCAAAAATATAAACCATTCTGAAGTGTAACAGTAACATCATATACACAAAAGGATGGTTTACACAAAAGACAAATATTATGGTGAGGGGGTAAAAATCTAAATTGTTTTTCTAAAGTGATTTTAAGTCTACAGTTTTTTACCTGTTAAATAAACAGTAAAAGTGAGTGTTTTAGTCCAAACTCAGGGGTCTTACCTTTACAAAGTGCCTATTCTTTTATCTGCACTCCAAACGGTTTAAGAACAGCTGGACTTTTAATTAGGAGATATTCATGAAAATTTAACTATTTGATCAAAAAGGTAAATATCAAACAGTTCATTTTGTTTCAGTTATTCCTTTTAATATCTGGTTCAACTAAAGGTCCATTTGTTAGGACAAATATGATGCCAACAAAAACAGGTCACAATAGTTTTCATTTTAGAGCTGATATCTGTTTGTTATATTGTGTATAAGTTATGTGGGTGTGTGTGTATGGACCCCCCCCTCCCACACACGTGCACACACAACACTCATTTCCATGTCTCATGAGCACCAAGTTTGTAATCAAATAGCCATTGGGTAGTGAGTGTAAGTGCATTAAAAATTAATAAATAGAAATAACAATGATACAATTCAGAATTTTTTTAAGTAAAAAAAAAAGTATGAATAAATTTTTTAAATAGTAATTTAAAAAATTACATTAATATTTTTTAAACAACGAACTATAACTATTTTTAAATGTGAAAAACGAATAACTAATTAAAAAAACATACGAATAAATACTTTTTTACACATCTTCAAACCTCTGAAAAATACATATTTCGTTTTGCATAAGCCCCATGCTTTATGGGGCTTATGGAAAAAAACTAATTCATGTATTTATAGTGCAATATTATTACTATTTTACTAGTAAGGACCTTTATTTATATTTAACCATTGTGGGCACCTGAATTTTGGTCCCCATAGTGTCAGAGGTCCCCATGGTGTGACTGTAAACATATCAATGTCCCCATAAAGATAGGAATATACACCTTAACACACAGTGGTCACACACTGGGAAAGATTTTAATATTTTTACTGTTTAAAATGCATTACTTTATCTAGCACTATGTGGAATGTGCATATTTGTTTATGGTGAAGACAGGTTTATTCGCCTATAACATCATATAGTTTGTTAAATTCCTGCTGTGATCAGTGTTTGTTGACATGTCTGAGTGTATTCTTACCGTCACCGGTGAGCGGCGGTAGCTTCTTCGGAGGCTCCCTCTTAGAAGGAGCACCCGGGGACAGATTTGTAGTTTGAGCCTGAGATAAAACCGTCATCCTTTCGTTGTCCATCAGCATTAACTTTCTGTTCAGAGCTTCAATCTCACTCTCCTTCCTCCGCAGCTCTACCTGGACCAATGCGAAACCATCTTCCCACAGTTTGCTGATCTCCAACACGGCTGTTTTAGCTAGCATCTCCATGATGGAAGCTAACTTACTCTGGAAAGCTGCACAGTTAGCCATGTCTCCGCCCACTGGCTTTAGAGACGTGACACCGATTAAATATACTTTATATGACGGACAAAACTCACGACAGTAACGGCCCCGGCCTTTGACTTTGCATTGCAGCTAATGTTTCAAGTGAAAAACATGGAAATATAATACAATAGTAACAGGAACCTAGGGTGGTCACGTGACAGGGGAGTATGGTGCTCGAGGTGGATCAAACTTCCGGTCATCGCGGAAGTATTATGACATTTTGATATAGTTATTATGACTTTTAAATTAAGAGTTGTGACTTTTTGTCTAATACTTTCAACTTTTGTCTCATTATTATAACGTTTGTTTTCATTATTATGATTTATTTTATTATTCAGATTTTTAATCTCATATGTTTGACTTATTTTTTCATGATGATGACTTTTGCTTCCATGTAATTGCGACTTTTTGTCTCATTTAAAATATTTTCCTCATTATTATAACTATTTCATGATTTACTTATATAATTTTTGGACTTTTTATCTTATAATTGTGACTCTTTTTTTTTTTTATCTCAGAATTGTTTATCTCACAATTGTGACTTTTTCTGCATTGTGGAAGAGTTTTTGAATATGTTTTGGATTCTGTATCTATTTTTTAATTTGTTTTTTCATTATTGGAATTGAGCATGTTTAGTATATTTTTTCGCCACCCTTTTGTCTTTCTTAGTGTACTTTTGTGTAAAAAACCCTGAGACAGAACAGTTGACCGACAAAGTGTTTTGATCAGGATGAATCGAATTTAATCCACAGCAATAATATTATAATAATATTATAAATTATTATATTATAATTTATATATACAGACCACCTGTGACGCACAATAATGTTTTCTGGGATTCATAAAATATTCTGAAACTGCTTCATGGGTCCATTGGTTAAAGAGCACTGTCCTGCTGTTCATGATGAATATGAATAAAATGAACATATTGTATATTTATGTACAAAAGATGTGAGTCTACAAAAATATGCACTGTTATTTGGAAACTAATTTAATTCCAAATTGTGTTTCGATTTTGATGGCGTCATGTTTTCTTTGGATTTTCAAGCTTTTCATTATGACTGGTGATGAATTCTGGGTCATTCAATATCATCTGACCACACTAGTATATATTTAACATCTCAATCAAATACAGTAATGTCCCACCTACTGCACATTTTACATACATACACATACGTACGTAAATACATACATACACATACATACATACATATATATATACATATATATATATATATATATATATATATATATATATATATATATATATATATATATATATATAAAATGAAAACCATACACAAGAATAAATACAGAAACAACAACAACACTCAATAATAATAATAATAATAATAATAATAATAATAATAATAATAATAGTAATAGTGCAATTGATAATTGCAATTGACCATTGCTCAAAATTTAATGGGTTCTTCCTTGATCCATTATCTATCATTCCTGAAAGTTTCATCAAAATCCGTTAAAAACTTTTTACATAATCCTATTGACAGACAGACAAACAGACAGACAAATGGACCTGAATTTAATACCTCCTTTGTGAAGGTAAATATATGAAAAAACTTAAACTGATATGAAAACTAAACTAAAACTAAGTATTTAGGGAGGAAAGTAAAACTAGTATAATACATCTGCTCTAAAAAATTATTCAAATTAAGTATAAATAGAGGGAGGGTTCAAAACTAAATAAAAGTCAAAGAAATGAAAAATGCTAAAATCTTATACCCTTGGTCAGAAGGTATAAAGTCACAGCTGTAGGTGGCGCTGTCTTCCTATTTTTAAGCATAATGTATGGTTTGTTTAGTTCTATCCACTAGAGGAGGCTGTGCATCCATTATTAGAGAAAAGGCCAAAGCCTGATGTTAAACGTTGAACTTACAGAAACTAATACCAGGGTCTCAAAGTCACTTTTTTCATGGACCACATTCAGCCCAAATTGTTCTCCAGTGGGCTGGACCAGTAAAATAACACCATAATAATTATAAATAATGACTACTCCAAATATTTTATCTTTAAGTACAAAAAAAATCCTATTAAAATATGAAAATACTTACGTTTATAAATTGTACAAATAAAAAAAAAAAAACACGAATAACCTGGAAAAAATTTTTTTTTTAAAAAGTGCAATTTTAACAATATTCTACCTCAACTTATCATTTATAACAGACATAAAATGGTTCAAATTGTCCTTAATGTTCTTTAGACATTTCAGGTTGTTCATATTTATTCAGGTTATTCACATTTTATTGTTACAGGATAGTTTGTGAATGTAAATACTTTCCGAATATAATGTTTTTCTAGTGTTTTTTGCACTAAAATGAAGACAAAAACTTGAAGTTGTCATTATTTATATTTAGGCATAATGTAATATTTGGACATCAAACCTAGAAGAAAATATGGAGTCATTATTTTTGTAGGTTATTCTGTTATTATTTGACTGTAGATCATCATGGTTTGTATTTGAAATCTGAACTAAAATGAGTTCCACAGCCTCGACTGTGGAATTTTTGCACTTTACAAATTCGTCCCAGGGGCCACATTGGAACCTTTGACAGGTTGCATTTGGCCCCTGGGCCGCATATTTGGAACCACTGATCGAATACCAACTTTATTTGTGATGGTATAGACTCATATGTTTTTTCTTAAATACATATCAACAAGTACAACTAAACACAGGTCTATAAATGTGCTCAATCAGCTGCATAACTCTCTTCCAGTATTTGTTAAAGGTAGGGTAGGACATCTTGGAAAACGGTTTCTGCAAGCTATATTTTGAAAGTATACACACACACAAAAGTAAAATATTGAATCAACTTTAAAAATCTTCAATAGGTGACACATAAAACATCTAGTTGAGTGAATCAAATCAAATTAAATTAAAATAACCCTAACCCTATACAATTCAATTTGGTTCACTCAACTAAATTGTTTCTTGTGTGATCATAAAAAGTCAAAATCATGAGATAAAAAGTCAAAATTATAGGATAAAAAAAATTAAATTGGGAGATAAAATGTCAAAGTTGAAGATAAAAAGCCAAAATTATGAGATAAAAAGCCAAAATCATGAGAAAAAAAACAAAATCATGAGATAAAAAGTCAAAATTATGAGATAAAAAGCCAAAATCATGAGATAAAAAGTCAAAATTATGAGATAAAATGTCAAAATCATCAGATAAAAAGCCAAAATTATTAGATAAAACATCAACATTATGAGCTAAAAAGCCAAAATCATCAGATAAAAAGCCAAAATTATGAGATAAAATGTCTGGACTGATATTTAATGGATGTATCAGCAAAAGATGATCAGTACAGTGATTGTCCAGAGTTTTCCTCTGGTTCCACCCTCTAGACTGGACTAAAACATTTCTCTTTTTTTTTTGGAAACATTCTATTTCAGTACGTAATATGGGATCGTGAAGAGTTTTTCAAGCAATATGGTAAAAAAAAAGGTTCCAAAAAAGATCTCCCCCCTCCCTTTAAAGTAGGTCTACACAATAAAAGTTACAGTGATTTAACCTTCTTCTAGAGCAGGCATGGGCAAAGGATGTTCCAACCAAGCAGCAGCAAACACCACACTTTGATTAAATTAATCAACTGATATCAGTCTTCAGAGAGTTGATTGTTCAAACTGTGAACTCTTGGTTTGTTGGAACAAAAACCTGCAGTCACACTGGACCTTTGTGGAATAGTTTGGACATGCCTGATCTCAAAGGTGGAAAGTAACTAGGTAAAAGTAATTTGTTACTGTACTTAAGTAGATTTTTTTAGGTATTTGTACTTTACTTAAGTATTAATTTAATAAATATGAAAAAAATATTATAAAATTAAAATTATTAACATTAAATTTTATAAAGGATATTACAATTCAGATTATTTCAGAGGGGTTTGTTTGTGAAAGATTCCATAATATTTAACTTATTTCTAAAATTATATAACTATGAATGACATATAGGACAAAAGCTAAATCAAATATCACTGACTTATATTTAAGTAGATTTTTTTTTGTTATCTGGCAACTTTTTACTTTTACTCCCTACATTTTTGCATCAGCCCTAATCATACATATCAAACAGTCATTCGTTTTACATTTATTGATGCAAAAAACACACTTTTTGCATGATTTATCCCTTAATGTGGAAGTATAATAGTGCGTGTTTGGCACACTTGGGAGACACATGATTGTCTTGCAATTTTCTTTTGTTTACAATGTGTAATTTTTTTGTTGATGGCCACAATTGCAAAGATCATGCAAAAATGAACAACTTTTGAATTTTGACCTTATATATTCTGGAAAGTAATATTGAGTTTTTTAACACGAAGGAAAAATATGCATAAAAAGCACACCCAGATATGGGAGGGTTAAGTTGAACGCTCATAAAGTATTATTTTATATTACTTCCTACTTTTTATATATTAATTATGTATGTTAATGTAGTTCCCTTTCAGTTGGTTTAACACGCGCGCGCACAAGCCACATACACAGTGGAGCATGCTCATTGGCTAGATCAGTCTCCTGCCAATAAAATGTGGGCGGGGTTAGTGGGAGTGACTCTCGAGAGCTAAGAGCGAAGAGGGAGACGACGGAGCTGTCAAATAGCAACAATCGTCTGAAATATTATCCGGGACGGTGAAAAGACGCCGTAATTTTCTCTTTTGTTAAGAAAAACAGAGCGACAATAGGAAACTATTGACTTTATTTCAGCCTTCAGCCTCAGGGAAACGGACATACTTAGACGTGGCGACGGAAAACTTCTTGTTTTGCGTGTATGTATGTGTGTGTGTGTATGTGTATGTGTATGTGTTGGTGGATGTCTCGCTAATGTCTGTTAGCTTGTCGAGTTTTGTTGACAAACTAGCCACAATGCTACTAGCCTTTGGCTAGCTGCTTAGTCTACCTTTTCCGTGTTCTAGTCAAGTTGTCGTTTTACTCTGGGATGTTATGAAACTCTGCCTGACCCGTCCAATGTCCAGCTGTTGTTTGAGACTTCTCTACGAAACGAGGACAGGTAAGTGATCTTAAAAGTTATTAGTGGATAAAAGCTAAGCATGACTGTTGCTTCTGCTTCGGGTTTGTTTACATTTCCTGCGTCGTGCCTCCGTTAACGTTCACATAAACCTAGATATTAGGCTGTAGAAAGTTTCTGTCTTATTATAATATCCAACTTGTATGGAGCATTTTGGCAGCTCTTGCTCGTTATCGGGTATGGCATTCAGATAATGGGCACGTTTTTGCCTCAGTGACTGCCCACTGGGGTTGTTCATTACTTTTAAACCCTCGAAGAATGACAAGTATGTAGAGGCTCACATATCATAGCAGTTTACCACAATAGATTATAGTCCGGTAAGAGGCTTCCATTCTTTGTTTTTCTTTTCTTTTCTTTTTTTTGTAATGTGACCTTGCTCACACATTAGAGGTAGTGGATGCTTTCAAATGGGTGACCTCTTAATCCTTGTATTATACTAAAAGTTAATTACATTGATTATGTTGTGGGCCATTTTGTGTTATGGGCCACTGTATAAATCCACTTGAAACAGTAAAAAAGACAATCAAACGGGTTAATTTAATTTTAGATGACATAAACTTTTAGAATAGAGACATACAATACTTAAAAAAATCAACACTATATTTAAGAACTGTTTTATTAAAGTGTTTCCCTCTTCACAGACACATTTTGTTTCATTGTTCATTATTTTCTGTGTCTTTGCACCTGTATCCATGCGTAGCTTTCCAGTATAAAGTTGCTTATTCAAAAATCCATTAAAATACTAATAATTAAAATCTTGAAAGAAATCTTTATTTTGGATCTAAATAGCTAATTAGTCACATTCAAGTGTCTGGGTCAAAATGACCCTTTGTATCCAGCCTTTGCACAGACATTCCACTACACAGCAGAGTGTTAAGATTTTACTCATCAATTCATGACCCTAGATGAGAAGTCACAACATTTCATAAAGAAAAAGAAAGGCTAAGCACTACTTCAGCCAACACAAAAACTGAAATGGGTCAAGTTGACCCTTGATGTAATACAAATGTTAACAAACTTCACCCATAAACTTAGACCAACCAAAACCATTGAGTGATATAAACTGTTTAAAACCTCTTGATCCAATAATACTATCAATACATGTAAATAATTGATGTAAAATGCACTTTGTCTTCTTTTCAATGTTGCCAGATATAATTTAGATGTTCAGAGGCTCTATCGCAGTGTTTCTTAACCTTGTCGGAGGTACTGAACCCCATCAGTTTCACATACACATGCACCGAACCCTTCTTTATTGAAAAAGAAAATGCTAATTATTATTATTATTCTTTTTTTTTTTTTTAAACTCAAGACATAAGTATATGTTTTACTGGTGCACAAACTTAACTATGCATTAACATCACTGTGTTCAAAGAACACAAACATTGGGTGTGTCATCATGAATCATATGAGTCAGGTGTGTGTCTTGACCTCCGCCAAACCCCTAGGGTTTGATTGAACCTAGGTTAAGAACCACTGCTCTATAGTTACCGTGAGATCATTATCATCTTGTACCACATTGATTCACCAGTAAAACCCATAGTTTGATAAATGACATTGGATACAATCGCTTAGGTTCTGTTCAGTTAATGATATATTTGACTGAAAAAGTCAGTTATTCTTCAGTTTTCTCTGCTTTTGATATAAAAATCCTCTACTTTAATGTGAGTTTCAATGAACAGCTTAAATGATCAGTATATTAAATACAAGTAAACGCATGATTTACATATGGTTACTACATATGACAAATAAATGCTGATAAATCCCTTAAGAGACATAGAGAAAACATCATTTGGGAGCCGACAAAAAAATGACACTGGGTCTTTATGGGTTAAAGAAAACTCATAACACTGAAGAAGATTCAGTAGATGTCAAGTTGAAGCCAATAAGAACAGATTTAGTTTTTCTGTCTTTGATGCTCAAGACTTATTCACACAAAGTAATGCCTCTTCTTCCTCACATACCGTCTAACCCCTCTGCAACCTATCATCATAACACCACTTGAGTTTTGATTTACCGCTGACATTTTCTATTAGTCTCTAATCCACTGGGACACAGCTGGATAGTGTTCAGGCCCCCAAACTACTGTTAAAACATTTGGCCCCTTTGGAGATGCCCCATCCATCTGTTTTGGAGTAGCAGGAGACCACATTTTAGAGACCAAAAAAAAACTTGTGCCTTTTTAAAATTCCGCCCTCTTTCCTTGTATAGTCCCTTTGCTGTGGTGTTTTAAATGCATGCCCTGTGGATATGTAAGTGACAGGGTATAGTTTAGGAACAAATATAGTAATGGACACTAGTGGTTTCCTTGGTTTTTTTATCAGATATATCAGAGCAATATAGTTCATGTAAGGTAAAGAAGTGTCTAAATTAGATCAGATTAGATGGGATATATTAAATATTTCTTTGGATGCTAAATGTTTTTTGTTTTTAAGTTGGTATTTATAAGCAAATTTAATACGTATAATTGTCATCAGAGGTTGGATCAGAGGTCTCAAACACTTTTAACTAGGGATGGGACATGATTTTTGAATATTTGTGACACATTGGAATATAGAATACTAATTTTGAATGCTGGAAACTTGGAAAGAATGTTGTATTGACTTGCAATGTACGGTGGCAGACAGGGGCAAACACACTGCATGGACAAAATCCTGCCAATGCAAGAAAGATGCACCACCAAAAACACAAAACGTATGAAACAAATTCAACAGAAGTGAAGCTGCAAGAGAAAAATGCTGCAATAACAGAAACGAAGCAAAGCGTGTACCTCTGTGACCACAACGTCTGTGCCGTCGGAGCGTGTGTTCTCAGCCACTGGAGTAATGGTGAATAGGCTGCACACACACGCTTTCACCTCGAATATGTGGACATGTTAATTTAAAAAAAAAACCCGGTGTAGATTCATGTGACTATTTTTGTTAAATCCATTTGACATTGTAGCTGAAATCAGCTGTTCCACCCGGTTCTACCTGGACGGTTAAATGAAATATATCGTTGGCTGCGGTTATTGTGATTTAAAAATTAAGTCTTAATTCATGTAGAAGATGAGATAAAACTGCTCAGGGAAGATCAACCTGTTATTGTTGTGTAATTTGTAATATTCATGTTTATTCAGTAAATGTTTGGTTACCTCTTTTACTCTTTCTGTCGTCGCATGTGTGTTTATGGGTGGTGGCACATAGTGGGGGGATGGGGTCGTGGAAACGTTCGATTTTCAAATATTAGAATAATTTCTAGCAAATTTTGAATAGTGTTTTGGACCAAAAGTCACATCTCTACTTTTAACTAACCATATTTTTGTGTATCTGTTGTTGTGTGCAGCCATCTGCAACAAAAGATCTTTGCCACAAATGAATGTGTTCAATACAGTGGTTGGCATTGTAAAACAGTTGCTCAAATCAAAACTCATTTAAAAAAAAAAAAAACAACAAAAAAGACCAGATTGATCTTTAGAAAGTCCTAGCCTAAATGTAATAAAATAGGGAAACCAACAACGAATCAAAGTATATATGACCCAAAACAGAGTAAGTTATTTTAAGTCTCAGACTTATAAGGAATAACATTGAAAATTAATAAAGGCTTTTGATGACAAGTGTAGGGTAGAGTGTGACAAACTGAAAATAATATCTAACAAAATTAAGCCTAAACTAAGTAAATCAACTAACTAAAGTAAAATAGAAGGAAAATGCGAGTCTTGAATACTATACACAAGTGTCCCGAAGAAATACATGTAGCCAATGTGAAGAACGCAAACATTTACCTTTCCACACAAATCTTTTTGGAATGAAGATTTAATTTATTTGGAGTTGGCAACAAATTTAGTGGTCTGTTTTGTTTTTGTTCTGTTTAAAATTTTAAAAATAAATCAAACAGTTGTTCTTTTGCACATCTGTCATGTTACTCCTGACAGAAATCGTATTTAGGCTAAATAAAAAAAACAACCTCTTGATTACTTCACATCTAACTTACGAGTAACGGAAAATTTAAGCTTGACAAAAATAGTGATTTGATTTATATCATGATACATATTGATATATTCTAATATGAAAAAGAATATCATGACTTTTTTCCAGTATTGTCCAGCCCTACACTGATTTTGTCATTATAATAGAATAGAAGTACTTTATTAATCATACAGCTGGGTAATTGTTTATACATTGCTGACGTCTTTTATGTTATTTTCGTCTTTGTTTCATTTTAATTCAGCTTTTATGTTGTTTTTCAACAGTTTTTTTTCTTGCTATGTTTTTACATTTGTTGGTGTTGCTATGTTTGTGTCGTATGATGTACCCTGGTGGATCAGTGAGTTTATTATTCCATAGATTTAGGTCAAAGTGTACAATTAACCCATAAAGTCCCAAACAGCCACTGGCAACTAAAACCATTATTGATCTAAATGTTTAATAACTACTGAGTCACTAATCCTACCAACACATCTAATTAAATGGTGTAAAATGCAGTTTGTCATTTTTTCATGGTCATCAGATATGACCCATTTGGACATTCAGAGGCTTCATAGTCACCATGGAAACAGTGTCCTTGTCTAGAATGTTGATTCATCAGTAAAACCCATGGAGTTTGACAAATGACTGTGGATGTTTATGTTCAGTTCTGGATATTTTAGCTGAAAACGTCATTTTTTCTTACGTTTTCTCTGTTTCTGCTATAATAACCTTCAAGTTTAACCCAATCTTGTATGAACATCAACACGATCAGTAAATTAAATATATAAGAATACATGACTTTCACTGAAAATTACAAAATACAGAGGATAAAATGATAATAAATGGTGATAAGTCACTTTAGAAATATTAAGTAAAGACAAATATGTATTTGGGAACTGATATAACAGTCCTACCTTTTCTTTGTGTTAAACAATGAAAAAGACAATAAGAGAAAGACCCTTGAAAATGCATTAAAAATATAGCATGCTTTTCTTTTTAAATGTAGGAGGAAGAATACAAATTGTTTGTGTTCATGCTTAAATTTTCATGCAAAGTACATTTACCTGAAAACTGTACAGGAAGTGCTGTATTTACACTAATTACTTCCTGTCTGTATACAGTATTTTGGATCAGAGTATTTGCAAAAAAAAAATAGAAAGGTGATTCAAATTTCTGTTGTGAGTTTGTGTGACAAAAACTACAGGGTAGAAAAAACCATCCTAAATTAAGGTCAGTTTTTACTTAACTGCTCTGCAAATGTGATTTGCATAAGTGAAATTCTATTAAGTGTGGGAAGTTTGTGTGTAGCCAGTGTTGTCTGCCATGAGCGATGTGGGTGTGATAAGTTCCTTTCTACTGGAGGTCATTCGTTGGAATCAAGAATGAGTTCCTACTAGGGCTGTCAAATAATTAAAGGTGTCATTCTGCTGAAAACCACTTTCACACACTCCTTTTGGAATATCTGATGCATCACCCCGAGTTAGCAACACATGCTGCGTTCAAAAGTGGTGTGTCACCTCCACTGGCTGTACTTCCCATTCATAGAAAACAACACAGAGAAATAAGTGACTTAGAAAAAGCCTGTCCACGTTACGTAATGTGGACTTTGGCGTCACCCACGTGGGGTTAAGCCCCCCCACGGAATGCAGGTAACACTCCCCTCAGCCCATCCCCCATTACACTGAAACAGAAGTAGCATTAGCATCTACAAGAGAAGACGGAAAAAAAATGGCGGATCAAAGTCGTTCATATGTTCTCTGTGGAAATAAAGTGGGTTTTTTTTTCTTTAAATTTTCAAAACAAGCGAGGACAAGAACCCTAACTGGATGCTACTGTCGGATGGTAAATACACATAGAGCGAGAGGGGAGGGGGGAGTGAGTTTTGTGACTTCAGATTCATGGTACCATATCACTCCGCAGGTAGTTAGGCCACTTGGAAAGTAAATATTTGTGCAGTTTAATGTCAATATTTATGCAGTTTAACATCAACAAATAGGGCTAGCAGAACAGAGGCAGCAGTGGCTAGACGGCAGCACAACAAAGTAGCCTATATAGTGCCGGTGGAGTGTTGCTTAGGAACAATAATAACGTTCCAACTGGACTACTTTTTCTTGACAGAAGCCATCGTCTATATGAATAAATTCATAATTATTTTGGTAAACAATTGTCTGTCTTTTCTCAAAATAAGCAGTAATAAGCTGTAATAACCCATAGAATAAGCGGGATAATGTATTGCCCACGCGTGACTATCTAAAAATATTTACCTTCGGGGTGGAAAAATACCACTGTTCGGCCCCGTCGGGAAATATTTTTCGAATAGTCATGCGTGGGCAATACATTATCCCTTACTTAATCATGATTAAATATTTATTTTTAATCTGTATTAATCGTTACATTTTTCCTGAACAAACCGATTCAAGAAAGAAGGGAATATATTTGCACTTAATGTATTTGTCCAAACTGGGTGATGCATTAGCCTATTGTTAGCAGAGTCCTCGACTAACGTATGCGTCACGTTAATGTGGTATTTCAAGTTGGAAGAAAAAGAAAACTATTTTTGCAGAGTGTGTATAATACTTTCTGTCTCAGGTGTTTTCCCACAAAATACACAAAAATAAACTAAAAAATACATAAAACATGATGAAATACACAAATTCCCCCCAAAATAAAGTAATGCCAAAAAGCGATGAAAAATCCAAAACATATTCAAAAAAATCTTCTAAAATACAGAAAGAAAACAGCAAACAGGACTAAAGAATCCAAACCAAATGCAAAAATATGAAGATGTATGCAATCATTTTCAACAGTTTCAATAAAATATCTTGAAACAAAACAACTGTTATATTTAATTGTGTAAAATTTTTTAAATCAAATTAATCATGATGGATGGATTAATCTGCATTGATATGTTAATTTTGACTAACTAGTTTATATTTGATATTTTCTGCTTTTATCTGCCCAGATAAGTCTCTCTTTCTCTCTCTCCCTCTCACACACACACACACACACACACACACACACACACACGCATGAATCAAAACACCAGTGAAATCCCATAGGAAATCCCAGGCCTGGCTCACTTCTCCTGCATTCCTTCTTGGCACAGAAAGTTTTACAATTTCAGCAAGGCAGAAAATGGGGTGTCATTGGAGAGAGGAAAGAAAAGAGGAGGATGAAAATCCTTTTAAGGATGTGGCCGGCGACAGTGAATGATCTCAGAAGTCTAGTCCAATAGGTCGACAGTAACCGTGTACGAGTGGAGCGTCTCTGATGTAATGCTAGCAGACCAAGGCAGAATCTGGCTGTGTCATCCCAGAGCTGTTTTTAGGATGTGAGCTTATTAGACCTCGTCCTGGCCTCGGGTTTTTGTTTCCGCTGTTAAATCTTGCTTTGTAAATTTATATTGAAATAGAAATACTTATTCGTCTTTGCCACCGGTTCTGCTCATTCACATTACATCACATGTACATAATGTGTTGTACATTCATACAATATAAGAAGTGAATTATGCGCAGGCACATATGTCACTGTAATATTTAAAGCTGTTTATTTGGACTAAAATCACAGTAGGTGGCTCCTGTATGTGATAATATTACAACAGTGACTTGATTTTATAGTGTGATAAAAGGATGTGAGACATAGTTTTGTCCTTGACTTTCTGTTATGGTATCATTAAGGCTGTAGCATATTGTATTCAATATTTATTAATCAAAGAATATTCAAAATCAAGGGTTTTCAAAGTGTGGGATAGTGACCCCCCCCCCTTATTTTAATTGCCTTTTAATGCATTTTAATCATTTTAATTTTCCTATATGTTTTATGTAAAGCACCTTGAATTGTCCTGTACATGAAATGTGCTTTACACCTTACAGCAGGGGTGACAAACTCATTTTCATTCAGGGGCCACATTCAGCCCAATATAATCTAAAGTGGGCCGGACCAGTCAAATAATATAAATAATAGGATAAGAACTTAGAAATTATGTCAACTCCTAAGTTTTCTCTGTTTTTGAGGAAAAAATATTGAATTCCATAATGAAAATGGTTTAATTTATGAACTGTACTCTAACATAAAATGAATAAATATGAAGAATCTGAACATTGTTAAGAAAAACAAGTGCGACTTTAACAATATTACGCCTTATTTTATCATTTATACATGTGCAACACAACTTACAGATCGCAGTGGATCTACAAATACACACATTAAATGATTAAATGACAAGTAGAATATTGATAAAGTTCCACATATTTCTCTTAAAACATTTTCACATTTTTTTGTCATAAATGTAATTTTTTTTTTTATACTAAAACAAAGACAAAAATATGCTTTTTATTTTACTTATAGATTATTATGATAGTATTTCACTGGTCTGATCCACTTTAGATTGAATTGACTTAAAATGAAATAAACATCTTTGTTAATATTTTCAGTGTCACAAATCCATCCTCGGGGCCGCAATGGATCTTTTGGCGGGCCGGTTTTGACCCTTAGGCCGCATGTTTGACACCCCTGCCTTACAGGGTGCCCGATGTCCGCCCATATGTATTTGTAGCTAAAAGCCTGCATTTATAATTTAAATGTTTCATATCGTGATTTAAATTCTTTAACAAAATCTGGGTGCCTGTCTTGGAGGTGCTTTGCTAGTCTCGTAGTACCCCCCCCACCCCCCTCCCATTTGAATTGTGCGTTGGTAGCATTTACACAGTGGCTTATCTGTGTCAGTAACCACAACTCCGCTGTCTACCTGAAGTGTGAAATACTTCTACATGTGACTTTTGGCCCCCTTTTTTTTTTCATCCATTAGACTTGGTGGAGCATTTGCTTCAGTTATTGCCATTCTTTCACAAGTCACTGCATGTACATGTGTACTTTTAGTGTGCATACCAGTTCCATATCAGTTCCAAAACATTAGTAACCTACTGATGGGACTGATTCTTACACATGCATCAGTTTTTCCATTTCTTAGAAAGATGAGTATCACTGTTTTTTTTTCCTCCATCATAGTATCGAATGGTATTTTAAGTATCAGTTTTTATAAAACATGCTCCTCTAATAAATAACTTGCATGATTTTTCTAGATTTTTGACCGTGCAATAATATTTTGAGGGACAGAACTACTTAAGCAGATGCACTGACAGGATTTATGTAAACGTATTTGATTCTGAAATGAATAAAAACCTTCATAAATTTAAGTGAGTTGTTTGATCACCAACAAGGTGTGGGTGTCCATCAAATAAGGACAACTTTGAACCTTTAACATTTTTGCTAAAGCATCAGATTCTTTCTACTAAAGACAAGATAAAGTCCAATTATTTCAGCAGCACTTCAATTTTCTTTCATATATTAGGACATTGATTGATTTGGCTATCACACTAGTATATATTATTTAAATATTTACTGACATAAAACTATATTTTGAGTAATTGTTAATATGCCTGTTTATGCCATGTATACAGCATCACATGATAATACATACATAAGCAAGGGATAATACATGGAACACGAGTTACTATCAGAAAAATATTCCCCGACGGGGCAAACAACACCCCTCCGGATTCGGCGTCAGGGCATTGTTCCGCCCCGAAGGGGAATATTTTTCTGATAGTAACTCGTGTTCAATGTATTATCCCACTTATTCTACAGGTTATTACAGTTTATTACTGTCACTACTCTAACAGACTAGTGTTGTGAAATAGGCGGGGCAGACAGAAGGGGGGTGCAGAGAGTTTTAGGCGGAGAAAAGAGAGAGGGATGTACACAGTCAGGTCGGCGACTGGAGCAGGTGTTGTCCCGTTCCTGTAAATAAATGCTGAAAACGAAGCTCACTGAAACTGCTCCTTGTTTTAGAAAAACCAGCATAGAGGAGTTAACCGAGGGGTAAAATACACTTACTTCTGTCCTGGAGATTCTATATGAAATGAGGATGGATATTTCCCCTGATTTCCTGACTACGGTCAGGGTAACATCAGCATAGGTTAACATTGGATAAGCTAGCAGTTACAACGAAGCTAATATTTACTTTAAAAGTAGCCGAACTACCTGCAGAGTGATATGGTACAGTGAATCCGAAGTGACAAAACCCGTTGCCATGGGCAGCAGGCGTTAACGCCGCAGCGGGCGGTTATCGAAAAAAAATCCGCCCACTGACGTCATTCAAAGTGAACGGGATGTTCTAGAGGGCCGTAAAATAATAATAATAATTCTACTACAGGGTACATAATAATGTTCCAGGGTAAAAACACAGTAACGATGACCTGGGTGTTTAAATTGTTTTTGTTACATTAATCTCTCCTAACATTGGTTGGGAGAGATTATTGTAATGACATTGTGTGTGTGTGTGTGTGTGTGTGTGTGTGTGTGTGTGTGTGTGTGTGTGTGTCCGTGTGTGTCTGTGTGTGTCCGCAGAGACATATCATGCTATAACTCAATAAACACTCTAGATATCACCATGACATTACATGGGCATATACATATAGCTAATGCATATCAGATGCAATGATCCGTTTGAGTAAAGGTTAAAGGTCAAGGTCATAATTAACTAAAAGGTCAAAATCACATTATTGGTTATAACTCAAGAACAGAGGGTTACAGAACTTTCGGATTGGTACCAAACTATATGGAACGAAGATTTCTACCATTTTCATATTGGATGTTATAGATTTTGAGGTCTCTGGAGGTCAAAGGTGACATGTTGCAAAATTATGTTTGTGTGTGTCAAAACCTAGACATATCACGCTATAACTTAATCAACACTGGATATATTATAATATTACATGCACTGACTCATATATAAATATAACTAAATTATCAATATTGCAAAAGGTTGCATTCAGCAGAAAGATCAAAATCACATTTTTGGCTCCAATTCAAGTACAGGTTGTCATAGAAACTTGAGATTGGCACAAAATAGGGGCGAGATTAGGCATTATCTGAATACTTGTTGATTTTTTTTTTTATTGTTACATCACTGTAGAAAACAACTTGAGTTTTCAGATGACACAGGTTTCATTAATACCCACCCTGTACTTTTTCTGTGAGACACTAAGAAACATAAGGGCATAAAAATTGCATTTCTGATGAGACATATGGTCATATTGGCTATTTTTTCCACGTTATTATTCAAATATGCTAAACTAATTAAATAATAGTTTAACATAGAACATTGCCATCTAATGTTATTATTGTGAAGCAAATTGACTGTATTTAGTACTAGTGGTGCTGTGTCCTGTCAGAGACACAATCAAATATAGATTAAGTTTAATTTACAGAAAATGCAGTTTCTATTGTGTGATTGATCTAATACATCTCTTTACATTTAGGTGGTTCACAGTTATGAACCTCATCTAAAACAGCTGTGAACTTGGTTTTATTAGGAAGTGGGTAGGGCACACACAATATCAGATAGTTGTATTTAAAGCAGAACTATGTTAAAGAGATTTATATATGTATAGAAAAGACAGATTTAGCTTCCGCAAATAATTTCAGTCCACTTCCCATAAAGGGCTTCATTTTGGTTCATGAACCACACAGATGTCCCTGTGGCTTGGTGTATATTCTCTGTGTTTGATATGAAAGCCACATTGTTTACCAGTGTTTACCTGGAGCCACAGGCTTCCTTCCCTGCTCCACTTTGTGACCTGCTGGTTTTGTTTTGAATGGCAGAAAGGTTCTGGACCTGAACTAACGTAGTCCTTGGCTAATCTCCCATAATTGGACAATTGGCCCCTATTACAGCCATTACACTTGGGCCTGTTGAGCCCAAGTGGGTTTGTCTGTCCATCTCAAGGGAATCACATGAAATACATGCAATCACTTTTTGAGAAATATAATGGCAACTTTTTCATTTTTTTTTTCTGTTTTCCTTGAACAGACGTCAAAATAATATTAAAGATAAGAAGTGGTTCCAGGCACAACAAACCCTGCCCGCTCACACACATTTTACCTGATCCGCTCTATCTCTTTTCATTGGGAAAACACATTTTTAGGGACCTATATTCACCAAAATGTATTTGGATCTATTCTGGACCAGCTCGCACCTTTAGTGAAAATTTCATGGAAATTGGTCTTATGGTGTTTTCATAAAGTTGACAGATTAAGAAAAACAACCCCAAAACAATACCCCTCTTCCCTTTCAGGGGTTGGGGTAATATTAATCTAAAAATAGTAATTACTTAATAGGACCGTGTTGTATAAGAAAATACTATAATGTGTAACAATCTTAATTATACTTATTTCAATGCTTTGTTTGTCAGGTTGTGTGTTTTTTTTGTGTACTTTGTTTCATACATCTCAATCTATCAATTTACTCCATACGACTACTTTTTCATCAAATAATACAGACAATCAGAAAAATCTCTGTTCTTTAAAACCTCTGGCATCAACAGTGTCAAATATAAGCAGCTCCTTCTTGGTTAACCCTTGTGCGGTCCTTCGTAAAAGGCACACTGGCTGTGTCCTACAATCGGGTCTTAAAAACCCAGATTCCAAAGTTCAGTTCCATAGACTCATCACCCCACCCCCCCAAGGATATATTACTGTTTTCAGTAGTAAGCAATGGCATCCTACAGTACGTATAAAAAGGTACATTTGTGAGCCACTGGGTCTCTTTGACCCGAAGGACCGCACAAGGGTTAAAGATCCTCAGTGAATCAAAATTATCAAAACATTCCATATTCTTCTGTTCTTTTTATGACAGTCCATCTTTGAATTGAGAAATTCCTGTACTTCTGCTATGTTTTTTTTTTTTTTTTTTACTTCTTGTATGTTCTGCTTTTGTTGTATGTTGGATGATTCGAGGAAATGCCGACATGTAGATATGGAGACTGATAATGGGGTCACTATTTGGAACTAGGGATTATCAGTATAACGGTAAACCATTGTAAAATGTCCAACTTTCTGTCTGTCTGTCCTCTGTCTTTTTGACAGTGTGAATAATTTCATATGGAAAATGGTCAAACCAGCTCCACTATGACTTATCAAACTATTTTCTCCCCACTTAAGAATGAATAGAATTGATAAGGAGTTCCACTAGAAAGCAAAACCAAAAATGACATTAATATTGATCAAATCCTATCGGTTCCAGCCCTTGTGAAGACATCTGTTAGGTCCATAAAGTACCAGCAGTAGTGCGTATTTGATGTTTACGTGATAACATTAGAATGTTTCTGCCAGCAGAAAGTACATTGTGTGTTTTTTTGTTGTTTTTTTTACTCCCGCGAAGGTTATGTTTTTCCCAGCATTTGTTTGTCTGTTTGTTTGTTTTTGCTTGATTCTCCGCAAGATAACGCAAAAAGTTACGGACGGATATTGATGAAAGTTTTAGAGATGATTGATAGAAACCATTAAATGTTGAGCTTCAAAGGTCAAGGTCACAGTGAAGGTCAACAGCTAAAAGAATCCAAACAAGATAATATCAGGCTGGGTTTTTTTCCATTCACTTTGTCTTACCTTCGGACATCAGATTAAATATTACTGATAGGCTCGATGACGTCACCTTTTGACATCATATGACGTTGTGCGAATGGTATATTTGCAAAATGTATGACCTTTACCTTAAAGCAGGGTTATTGACACATATTTTGTTAAATCTGACAATACCTCATGAGTCATATTTAACATTAGATCTAACATGTGACATTTGGTCGTTGTGTGACGTCATATGTGCAGCCTTTATTTGCTCAAAATGATAATAGGTTGTATCAACAATATTTCTTGTCAGTTTTTGCATTAAACTGCATGAATTATAAATGATAAATGTGACTAAATAAATGAATGTTCTCTTCATATTTTAGTACATATGTGCTGTTTCTGATATTGATCGAGGAGTAGGAAGATGAGGACTAATATATTGGTCTATCATTTACTCTCATGGTTGTATCTGTCCCGTATTCCAAAGAAAGACTGTGTATCCTTCTATGAATAAGTGATCACAATAATCTCACCAAATGTCTGTGTAGTAATTTTTTTTTCTCTCTCTCTTTTTCTTTTTTTTTTCTTCTTTTCTCCAGGTCTCAAAGAGCTTATTATACATCTGCCAAACATGTGAAACACCGGGCGTCGAGCGGGAACTGAACCAGCCAGACTTATCTTGGATCTAACCCGTATTTGTCACCGGGATTCCCTTTACAAAAAACTAGAAATTCAAGTCTATGTGTGTGACATATTTTCCCTCGGCGCACAAACTGAGTAAATCCCGTGCTGCCGTGGAACCACTGGCTCCGTCACACCAATCTAGTGCTCTTGTCATGTGGGTACATTATAGAATATTACCCTCATTGGTGTCACCATCTTTCACATCACCATGGATCGCAATAAACGCAACTCAATCGCTGGGTTCCCAATGCGACCGGAACGCCTCAACGAGGACAGAGACGGCGTCGGAGGGGTAGGGGTGTGCGAGATGGGAATGGGCCCGCCTTCACAGGTCAGTCTTTGTTTGATCTTTAGCCAGTCTTTCTCAACAGCTCATAAATATATCATGAATTGTAGGAATATTTATAATTCTGCTAATATACAGGTACTACTTGGAAAATTTAAATATTATGAAAAAGTGCATGCATTTGTTTTCTGTAACTCAACTTTAAAGGTATAATGTACATAATGTATAGACAAATAGTATGTGAAATTAATCAATGTATTTCAAGTTTTTTTTTAAATTTATTTGGATTTTGCTGATTAGGACTTTTACAGCTTCAGAAAACTCACTTTAATATTCACTATTTTTATTTTATGAGTGTTTGGGTTTCATGTGTTAATAAGCTGTAAATCATAAACATAATTGGCAAAATTACAACAGATAAATGCTGTAGATAACCCACTGTGCATGATAGGAGTCTATAAAATGTATTTGTTTAATCCTTTATGGTGAATTACCTGAATAAAATAACTTTTACATCATATTCAAATTTTCCCAGTAGTACTAGTACAGTTGTCCCACACTGTCAGTTTTGTGTCCTCGCTGTTTTGCAGATTTTTTAAA